>QXVZ01009111.1:0-16236 GCA_008931825.1 Phallusia fumigata | reverse complement strand
CTAAAGAATATTATAAGTGCATCTGCTACACAATTTTAATTTGACGTATATTCCATTCCTTCAGGCAACGAAATAAACAGCGCTCGTACCAGACCTCGTCGTTCAACCGGTTGCAGCGCAGCAGTTGTGATAGTTGGTGGTTACGATAGAGTTGGAGGATATAACATGCCGCAGGTTGAAGCGTTTGACCCCGTCACGGGTCACTGGAGTTCCCTGGCTAAGCTTCCGGCCTTCACCAAGTCCGAGTACGCAGTGGCTTCGTTCCGGAACAGCATCATCGTCAGCGGTGGAAGGATTCATTCCAGAGATGTCTGGCTGTACCAGGTAACTATGCGTCCCCTTCTATGAAGGGGGAACATGTTGTTTTCACTCTGTTGCATTATTTTCTTTTTTGTCTAACACGGTTTGTTCCCAACGTTTGGTCAAAAAAGGCGTTCAAATTACTTTAAATCTGCACACTTGATTGATAGGTATCTAAGTTGTGCAATGTAAGGCCCCAGGTAACCCATGTGTTATTGTATACGCCCCCAAAACGTACAAATGAATGCACCTAAAAATAATCACCTCAAATATTTCCTATTTTGGCAGTTGGTAAAATGCAAATAAATGTCTGATATTAAGTTAATTGTAGCCTGGCGTATATAGTGTGTAGGGTTTATTTCGGGGAATATGACGTCATACTTATACTACACTATGCACTAGGGGAGAAATTTGTATTTACAAGAGGGTAATACTTAAAAAACATACTATTTACAAACTACATTTCCAGCTTTGAATAAAAGGGTGCATGGACCAAAAAAGTTTGAGAACCACCGCACTGGTATAAAACAGAACACTGACATTCGTGTGTCTAGCGAATAAGTCAGTACAAGCCCTTCATATGAAACGTCACTCTTAGTATGTCACCACTACTAGCTATAGTAAATTGCGTCAGTGCCAAACTCATTATGTTACAGTCGCACCTCGACAACTGGGTGAAGATTGCTCCCATGTGCAAAGGCAGATGGCGCCACCGTATGGTGACCTTGGGAGGTCACGTGTACAGCGTGGGAGGTTACGACGGGAAGAATAAGCTGAAAAGCGTGGAACGCTACGACAGGTACAATATTTAATTGGTCAACAACTAGTCTTGGTTTCAACGAATCGTTAAATTTTATTTTTATTTTGTAGTTTCTGCAACTCGTGGTTGGAAATATCACCAATGCTGATGGCTGTGAGTACATGTGCGCTTGCTACGTGCAACGGGAAGTTGTACGTCATCGGTGGTGGAGGAGAGGACCCAAGCGTCTTCAACAAGGTATAAAATAATGATTGTTCGACCAATTTTGACTAAACAGAGCGCGTGCTTTAAAACTAAGCTTAATCCCCAACAAGTTTACCTTATTTTTAAAAACAACGTCACAGAAGTGAAACGAAACGACAAATAAACACACACGAAACCCAATGTTCTACAAAGTTTAAAAGATTTTAGTGCAAGAAATTTATCAAGGTAACCTAATTACCCCCTGAAAAGTGTCAATTTTCCACGTTTTGGAGTAATTACCCCTAGATTTAAAAAACGTGCACTTACAGATCAGTGTAATTTAAGACATTGGTTGTTTTAAGAAAGAAAATTAATAAACAACGAAAAATATGCTATTCCTTGTTAAATTTGGCCCAAAAGGTACGCGGCTTACAGGTAAAAAAGGCGCAAAATAATTTCCATATCAAGTCCTATAGGTTTAATCAGTAAGTGATGATATTCTTAATATTGCCCGAGGGGGTCAAATGTATATGCCAGGAGTGACCACAGTTGTAAACGATAAAATCCAGGTTTCGAAAAGCCACATTACAAAAATTAAGAAACTAATTTATTTACATACGCACTGAAGCATGTGCAACAAATATCCATTCCATCTGGTGACGTTGTTAAAACTACAACAAAAAACATATTTATACACAGCACATTATTGTAAAAAAATGTACAAAAAATCGCATACATCGATACAAAGAGCTGCATGTGGCCCACGAACCGCTGTTCGACCACCTCGGTATAAGCCAGCCCTGTTTTACATCAAACCGGTTCCCGAACATAAATATGACAACAAACCCCTCCCCACACTCGCTTCGTGTGGCAGCTGCTTCTTGTGACGTATCATTCTTCTCTTGCAAGTCTCCGGGACGGATTGAAAGGTTGCTTACAATTCGGTGGGGAATTGCTGACTGTTGCTTCTGCTTATGTAGTTTATCACCCTGCCATGGCATAAACAGACGACGCCGAGCGACTGAAATGTCATTGGCCTATTTTAAATCGATGGACGTCGAATTTGGCCTTCTTGCGTAGGATGTTTGGGCCAAGTTTTGTTTCGTCACTTTTGATCTACGTTTGATGTCGTGCAACTGGAACGTCGTAATACTGTCTGTGTTACTTGTCTGTTAACGTAATTAAGGTCATGTACTGCATACCCTTAGTCCGACTTTGTTGTGGTTCTCAGTACTTTGTAGCCTATATGTGGTAGAGATGCTTCTCAGTCTAATTTTCAATAGCACAAAACATTGCCTGAAAAATTTCAAAGCAAACGCCACAAATGTGACGATTACAGAAGCAATTAACGTGTTCAACATGTACAGCAGATGTATTTTCTTTTCAGGTTCAGTGCTATAACCCTGACACGAACCAGTGGACCATGAAGTCGTCGCTGCCCTCGCCCCACCACTGTGTCTCCACAGCGACACACAGCGGCAAGATATTTGTGCTTGGTAAGTCTTCTCAAATTTATGTATGCAAGCTCGGCTGTAGCTAAAGACTTCCAGCCAGAAAACAGCGGAATAGCCACAGTTACTTCTAATCTAAAGTTTGGATTGTCTGCTACTAGATGTGGTTGATAGTTAGAGTAAAATTTAATTTGCTAAACCGATACTTTTTAAAAACACATAGTTATGTTTTATGTTACAATTTACAAATTTTTGCCATACAATTTGTTACATTGTGAAAGAGGTATTTGATCGTTTAGGGTTAGGTTCGAAAGCTTTTATAGTAGCTACTAAATGCACCAAAATAAATTAGCCCTTTGTTTATTGCATGTATTATCATCCTAAACAGGTGGAACAGAAAAGATGATGCACAGCTACGACCCGCTCAACAATACCTGGTCTTCCACGTCCATCACCGGCGACAAACTGGAAAATTGCGGCGTTACAGTGTGCGGTGGAAAACTTTACATAACAGGTAACTTTTTACGCCTGAAAACGCTATTTAATAAAGTTGTTTTTTAACTATCTTGCGAAGGTCGCGCATTTGCGATTAACCGTGTACGATCCTGTTAGAGACCAATTAATGGATTTATACACTTTTTTTAATCCCCAATTAATGGATTTTTACACTTTAAGTATTTGTACTTTAAACGTTTTACATGTTTTGATAATTCCTGTTGTCATCCTTTTTATATTAAGACGATTCAAAACCGTAAAAAATTTTTGAAATAAAATTTAAAAGTTAGGAATATGATTGACACCACAAGTTTCAATCAGAGTTCCCTTCTATTGCCACGGCTGACTGGTTAAACCTGGTTAGAGAACACGCTTTGGGCATGTCATCGCTTGACGACTTAATAAAGACGCCACAAAGCAAGCACCTATGCCGGAGGCTACGTTATAAAGTTCGCCGATAAAAATTTACCTTTTGCGAATAATAAACAAACTACAACAATTTTCCAAGGTGGAAAAGGCGAGGGCCCCGAAGCATCGGATGCGATCTTCTGCTACGACGTCGCTAAAGGCAGTATGGAGCAGGTTGCCGTAATGCCCCGTCCGTCCTTCCACCATGGATGTGTCACCATCCACCGGTTTGGACAGGGCAACGTGCAAGCACCCGAACAGTCGTCGTCGGCCGCTAAAAGCTTTGGTTTTGGCAGAACGATCGAGTTTTAAGGATTTGACTGTGATAAATATCGCTGTTTGTCTCCCGTCTACCTGCTTAAACTGCTACTTCATTAAGAATTAGATGAAAGTTAGAGTACTTGTTTCATATGTTTTTAGCATGTAGACGCTTTTGTTTATATTTCATCGTGTTTTATCGAAGTTTCTACTTCGTGGTTTCAATGCACTCTTTAACGTTGTTTATTTATGATTTTGACAAGTTCGCAATAGTCAAACGAGTCGTTTGAGATTATAATGTTTACTGTTGGAAACCTTGACTGGTTAGAATGGCTACAAACTGTGCTAGACAGTCCACGGGGCAAATGCATAAATGACTTTTGCTTAACATTGTAATAGGTCTATTATTTGAAAGGAGTTTTTGCTAAGGAACGTTCAGCACTTTTTTGTTAGCTTTTTTGTTGTAAGCAGTAAACACTTCTACGTCATACGTAATGACCAGTAAGTTTGATCTTTCTTTTTGTGCCGATATTTTGTCTTTTGTACTAAATCGTGTTCCCTGTAATAAAAAATGTAATGCTTGAACAAAAGATAACCTAACAGTGGGAAACACAATACAAACTATGAAAGTGTCGCATTTGAGGTACCCGCTACACAATGCGAAAATTTAGACCGCTTTTGAAACAAAAATTGGACAGAACAAATTGAATTGCCTCTGCTTATGTATTAAGAAGGTCCATATGTTTTGTTAAGTATACCCAGTCCGCTTGAAAAAAGCCTCGGCCCTGTCAGTAAATAACTTAAAATGGGCTGGTTAGTATGAAATTACTCGTAAATTGAACCTCACTAAATTGAGGAAAAAGGAAATACGTTGAAACAAATTCATTTATTTCAAGATGTAAACAGCAAGAGTATCATACTGTTTGGCAATTATGTTGAAAAATAGCATGATGACGTAAAACTATTGTTTGAGCTGCTATAGTCAATGTCGGTGGGGGAACTGTAGCGTAGATGTCGCAGTTTGTGTCTGGTGTCACATTTCTCTGTCGTTACGTTAAAGTCAACCATGCGCAGCCAACCGCTTGACCGAGCACAAGTAATGCGTAACCAAACAGAAAAAGCTGAAATACTACAACACTTTACAAATCTTACGAAACGAGTTGATATGTCAAAGTTCTGACAATTTGTCACGTTGTTTTTTAGTATTGCTATTTTACTTTTAAAATTTTATGCTACTGGTAAAGTGTACAAGGCGTTTTATCCAAATCCAGCTTATTGTGTTTAGTAGGTTTAGAAGAGATTGCTTTTAGGTTCCGGATTTGACAGTTTGTGATGTGATATCACTTGTGTGACATGGTGTTTTGTGGTACAACAAGAGCTTGGGATAATGATTAGGAATGTCGTTTGGAAAAACGTCAAATCACTCTTTTACTGGGCAAGCGGACACAGAATACATCCTTGCTTCAGTAAAGGAACAGGTAACTTTTTAATGATGATGACCTATTTTGTCAATTTGAGTGTCGCTGATCTATTTGAACTATTTTTCCTTCTGATCTTGTTGGTCTATTCATAACATAAGTTGACTAAGTTTTGACATTGTGGCACATGCTAAACATTGACAATGTACTTATAGTTTTTTATTATGTAGGTGCATTTAGCACTAATTGTCAAAATAATTTTTGTCTGCAGACATATTTGCTATGCACTAAGGTCACTAGTAGTGCTGTGCTAGATAAACATGTGTTTTTTATTGTCACCACTAATACACCCTAGTTTAAAAGTCTACAATCAACTAAACATCACACAATATTGTTGTTTACAAAAACCAATTTTTAAATGTAAATATTGAAACAATTTGAAAACAAATGATTGCCTGTATTTATTTTATTGGGTTAATTTAACTATTAAAGCTAAGCAATACTTTTATCACAGGAAATCCAATTTGAGAGATTGACACGAGAATTGGAGGAGGAACACTTGACTGTAGCTGGACAACTGCAGCAGTACAGAGATGAACCACCTGCGCACTCAACACCCAGTATAAGGTTTGAATCAAGTTAAAACAAATTTTTTTCGGCCCACTAATTTAACTTATTTTAGTATTGATTTATTTGGAGGTACGTTAGTATTTTGTTTTACCTTTTCGACCAAAACCACTTTGTCTGAAAAAATAAGCATTACATTCAGGACACAACCACACAGGTTTATTGGTCTCTTTGCTGTTACAACTTTTTCTGCTGTTTTGGAGTTTTTTGTTATGTGTAGTTATTCTGTGTGCGTTTGTTATAGGTGTGGTTTCACATCACTTTTAGTTACTTTTTTTTATCTCCCATAGAAATGGTGATGATGAACAGAAAGAGGGGAGCGACACAGAAAGCAAACGGGATTTAGCTCCTGAACTGGAACATGTCGAACACCATCTCTACACAAACACTTCTACTGCACATTTATGTAAGAAATAATATTATTTGGATTTTTTTATTTAATTTTCAATTTAACAAACGTTTTGGAATACCAAGATATGTAAGGTGTTTGCTTACTCTACAACTGTGAGTTGTAGTGTTGTATATATACTTAGATTTGTTTCATCAGACATTTTGGTGTTCATGTTATAAGTTATAGGCTTGTAGTTGTAGTAAGCTAAATCCCATAATGTTTATGAATGTCTGCCCTATGTACTTGTTCTGAAATGTGGATAACATCAGATGAAAGGATATTAAAGATCCACAATTTTTTGTATGTTACCGTGTCATTTTCAGGTAAAAAACTTATACATTCTCACAGATTCGACATCTGATGTCCCATCCAAGTTGCCCCACCACAGAAGCGTACATAACAATGTGCCAAAACCACAAAATATGGTTGCACCATACAGCCAGCACTCACAGGCCTTGTATGCTGAACTACAACCACAGAAACCTGTGTTAGCCCACCCAAGACCTTACTATGCAACCCCACCAAGGTCTTTAGTCCTTGACCAACCACCTTTTCCAACACACTTCTCACCTCCACCTGTCTACCAATCATCCGGATTTAATTATCCAGAGTACCAGTACCAGGACATTCACCCTACAGCCTATTATGTAAACATTCCATCAGCATACATGGATCCAAAAAATACAGGTCACATCTACCAGGAAATGCCGACAAGCAACATGAATCGCGTGCAACCACATCGGCATAGCAGTAACTCTTATCCAGTTATGCACAGTCAACCTCATTCCTACCCACAAGTGCGTTCTCCGCCCAACTACCAACCACCACAATATGCTAGACCACCGCCCCCAAAACCCAAGCCTCCTCCACCTCCGAGAAAAAGTTCTCAACTGCAAAGACCTGCTCAGTTTCACAGCACTCCTACGGTGCATCATACACAGCAACCTCAACATCGTGTTCCATCCAAGCATCTGAGTGCCCCACACTTAAATGATCACACACACAGTAAGCATAACATTTCATAAATACAGTTATAGTGCTGCAACACATTAGGTGATTGCCTGTTGTAAAATGCTATTGCTTAAAGACAGATCTGAATTTTTTTGTTATGTTGGACTGTGGATGGGGTCTTGATGTTGTAAATTTTATACTTTGCTGTTTTTAATTTTTTATCTGTATAAATTGAGCTTTTGTTAAAAAAAAAATTTCGAAAAGAAAGTGTAAAGTTTTTCTGTTAACATGTTCCCCATTCGTATTGTGCGATAATCATACATTTCTTGTCTAAGTTAAACAAGGTTTGTCGTTGGTCCCTTCAAAATTGTTTTGTGTACTTTTGTTCATTAGCAGTATACAATATTAAAAACTATTTCCATCTGGTAGAAAATCTTCAAAGCCCCACCAGTCGAGACCGTCGCATCTCATCTGAATCTCACCCTACAAGAAGCAAGAGTTTTCATGGGGCTCGTAAATCTGATCCAATTCCAGGTAGGTGCCTAAAAACACTGTTTCTGTTAAATTCTATCTACCTTTGAAATTCTGTGAAACCCGAGATGTATTAATGGATGTTTACTATTACAATACAATGGTGTGTCTAGTTGTTGAATTGCTTGATTTTGGCTAGGTACAATGGGCTTGAAAATGCCTGACTTGCTGTGCAGAATGGTTTTGTTCATTGCTCTAGCTTTATTTGTTTGTGTTGGGTACCATCAACAGTTTGGTTGTTTAGAGTGAAAATATTAAAGCTTATTTAAACTCAGAAAGCATCACAGATAAATGTTATGCTTGTAAATCTCTTTAAAGTTTTGTGAGGAATTTTGTTATGAAGTGCTTAGTTGCTTTTAAGATTTTTGCAGAAGACTGTGCCATACTAGCTTATTTGTGATGAATGACACTGGAATATTTATCTCATTTAATCTCAATCTCGATTGGCCAAATTTCATTCAGTTTGTGGGTATTGTGATTGAGTAAAATTTTTGAATAAACATAGTTTGCCACAATTTATATGTTAAGTGACCCCAATCATATCTTCAAATTTAGGTCCAAGTACATGNTGACATTATACCTGTATTTGTGTAGGTGGTGTCAAATGCTGCCGCCTATATTCAACATGTCACCTTTGCTGACGACCACATGAAAGCAGTCATAAGGAAAAAAGGTGTAATTCCATTGCTGGTCAATCTTCTCCATCACCATGTTATAGACGTAGGTAACCTTATGTAGCTTCGTGCTGGGTTTGCCACACATAGGTTGATAAAACTGTTTTGACTCAGGAAGTAGTTATACCTAACTCCGGAAGTATTTCAACCTTGTTCAGGCACTTAAACTAAGTGCCTTTTATACATCAATGCTTGAACGTGCTTAAACATCTTTTAGTGCGTGAGTGAAACTTAGTGTCTGAAGTTTGTAAGGAGTACCATGAAAATGCAAACAATGACTTTCCACAAGATAACATCTGAACAAACCATTGTAACGTATCCGTGGGCGTTAACCGTATATATCGCAGTATATTGAGAGCCGACAAGAAGTATGGCTGGGGGCCCAGTTGATCTTAAAAACCATGCCTTGCTTTCACATTTCCAATGTCCAAGAAGTTTACTTTTCTTTTTGTAATAGGTGCAGAGGAATGCATGCGGTGCCTTACGGAACATGGTTTACGGTCGCAACAACGATGATGCAAAACTGGTTGTTCGGAGTTGTGGGGGAATTTCATCTCTCGCTCATGTTCTGAGAAACACAGACGATCAAGAAATGAAAGAATTAATCACTGGTAAAATGGCCAACTGAACATTTGTCCGTATTGGTCTTTATTTTTTTGTTGGGATATGTTTTATCTTTACCAAAACTTATCTGTAAAGCTAAATCAAGTCTTTTTATCTCGATAATCTAGATATTCTTATCTGATCTATATCTTGACAATCTCATAACTTTTCGATGTCAATTAGACAAGGGTAACCTAAAACATTGTACAGATTGATTGAATGGATTAGGTGCAATAAACAAGGTGTATTTCAATATTTTCCAATCTTTGTTTGTTTTGGGGCCTTTGTTTTTGCCGCAGATCATCGGATAAGTACGTAACTGTCCCAAGCACGTTTTAGGAACAAGTGTCTAACTCACAAATTAACGCAATCAGCCCTGGGGGCACATCGGATTCTTTAGAGACACAAAACTATCTGATCTTAATCTTCAGGGGTTCTATGGAACCTTTCATCATGCGAGCAGCTCAAAAACACCATATCAGACAGCGCCATGTCTGCCCTTGCCAGCCGCATCATCATCCATTACGTCACTTTGATTGACCCCTACAGAATGGCCAAGTACTGCCCAGAAGAACTGCCCGACTCCTATACGGATTTGACTGCCAGCGATTTTACTATTGACCCCAATTGGTCGTCGCTGTTTATTAATGCTACTGGATGTCTGAGGTAAGTTGTTTACCAATGAAGTCTTGTTGGCCGAGTGATGCAGGGGAAAGCATGTCTGTTAATGTTGGTCAGATTAGGTCGCATTGAGCTAATGCATTGGTCATCGTCTGCAATTCGTGTGGGGCAGAGGTGGGCAATTGTTTTTTCAATGAATTTACTTGAGAAACAGGAAACATTGTGCCGGGCCAAAAGTTCAAATCAAATCTGCATTATTTTCTGTTTTTCTTTATGAACAGCAGTAAAAAGCATTGTTTTGACAAGCTGGTAAGAGTTTATGTTATGACTGAGCAACAAACAGCGAACGTGTCTTACAAAATTATCCATTCAAACAAATTATAAAAAAAACGTTTACTTTGTAGTTCCAAATGGGCTTAAACAGACCATTCCGAATCAACCAAGGGGCCGCATGTGGCCCGGGGGGCGTACAATGTCCTGGTCTGATGCAGTGTATCGATTGCGATTCCCAAACTAATCGTATATCTTCGTTTGAAAACACGCAAAATTAAAGGTATAAAGAACTGCCGAGAATTTAAACACGCCAATAAATTTGTATGATATTGTCCTTACACTGCTATTTATACGCTACATAGAACACCCAGTAATATGCGCTTTGCAACACACCTACCTACGATGCTTGGCCGACCACCGCTAGGCATATCTCTCCAAGTCGTGTACGGCACTTACGAAAGTTCAACGCCCAAAAGCCCAAATCCGACCTGAAGTACTTAAACAGCGGCCCCGGTTCTACATTGTGCACTGTCAGTGCACTTACGGCGAACCTGGCATAAGTGTAATTGGCCGCAAAACCCTTCGCAGGAACATCAGCTCGGCCGGAGTGGAAGTGAGACGGAAAATGAGAGACTGCGACGGTTTAATTGAAGCCTTGCTGCTCGTGGTCGAAAACGTGATCGGCAAAAGCGACGTCGATAGTAAGGTGGGACTTTTGATGCGTTTTATGTGGTGGGAACCTTGGCTTTGTCGCGACATAAGCGTTGGAAAGCCGGAAATGTGTTTTGTAACGGAGGTATGAGGCTGGAAATCATGAAACAATGTTGATGTTGGTAAAACATGTCATTGAATGATCTTTAAACCCATGGTCTGGTCCAGTGGTTCTCAACCTTTTATTGTGGTTTTCTCTGCAAAGAACGTGGATTTCAATTTACTCTTTAACAAACAACAAATTACAACTTGAAGCCACAGAACTATGACGTCACATAAATTGTTGAAAGACAAATGAACACCAACGAAATTCTGTAGTCCATACGGTTTAAAATGTTCTGGTGCAATGAAACGAAAAAAGTAAGAACCACTGGACTGGTCTAGTCCAAGGAATGATGTTTGGCTCCCGCGACTTTGGGGCCAGGTCTCCGTTTGTTAAAGCTAATTTTTATGCCATGTTTTCGTTTCAAGCCAAATTGGTTTTGTTACATAATCTTTGACACATTACACGTTTGCGAAAACAAGACACAGATTTGAAGAGCAGCTTAAATGAAAACATAACTGCCAGAGAGCTTGTATATAGTGAATACATTGTAATGCAAACGTTTTACCAATCGCTGTTGCCAACATCAGTGCATTATGTATGCACTATACGCAATCTCTCTTTTAATTAGGTTTTTAATTACGCTACGTTTGCTTGGTGCTCAACGAATTGGGAAAGGAAAAACTAAAAAATCGACATTAAACTTTACCACAAACGCACATCGTACGTACACATACTTTTCTTAGTGCTGGTGATCTATTCTGTTGATAGTTTATTTTAAGTTTTTCTAATATTTAACCCCACCACCAGAACACCTGATTTATTGCAGTTCCATGGAATCATTTGTTATATTTATATGTTTTTTATTATTATTATAAATGTGCCGCTTTCATTTGGTTTAACCAATTAGCTTACCTTAGTACAAGCTTAAGTTTTATCGTTTTTTGTAACTTTTTTTAACTGAATGGTTAAAATAAAACAAAGAATCTCTTTACAGGGAGTGGAAAACTGCATGTGTATCTTGAGGAACCTCTCATATCGGCTCGCTCTTGAGGTGGAAGCAGCCCATGTGCCCATCAGCAGGGATGCAGAGGCAAGTAAACTGGATGGTGAGAAGGATGAGGAGTGCTGGAGGAGACACAAGAAAAAGGAGAAACGGAANTTTTTTTGCAAATACCGTGGTACTTCCATGTAATATGAACTTTGAAAACGTCTATATACAGAAGGAGAAAATGTATTTGCTGTCACACACGCCATAGCTGTCAACTTGCCACGGTTAAACGTTAATTTTTTCATCATTACGTTTTCATTATTTTATGACTGGCCATTCTTACGGGCGTACATTGTGGTGCAACTTGTGTTAATGTAGTCTTAGGCACCATTGTAGTTGTATGTGCCTTCACGATTCCTAGACACACGTGTAAAATTTGTGTCTGATCACTTGAACCAAACCCCGAGGAATTACTGCGGGAAAGCTCAGGCCCCCTTAAATGCTTGTTCTGTTAAAGATCTCTTTAGCTTGGGTGTCGTGAATCTATTTTAGGCAATTTAACTCGCCTAGCAAGCGATTTTGTGCAACAACTTGTGACCTGAAAAACCTAACCTGCGGTGGGATTTGAACCCACGACAACGACATCGTTGGCGTCAGCGTTTTAACAACCAGACTACATTGGTTTCCGAAATCTGGTTCCTGGAAATAAGGACAAAAAATGGTCTTGGTTTGATTGCTGGTGTATATGGTTGATTCGTTTTCGTCGTAATCCTGGACAAAAACCCGGTTGAGTTATGTCGTTGGGAAATCCTTTTCAGGAAATTTTTATTTGGTTTTAAGTGAGCTGATCAGGGCCAACGTATCGATTTCACCTAAGCAGAGCAACAGCTCAAGTACTTTGTTTTGGGAAACTTGTTTGAGCGGCCATCCGTACCAACACCTCGTGAATACGAGCCAATTTTACTGCCCACTTCACTTCTTGACCGACAGTATTACCCACTTAACAGATCAAAATTAAAAAACGTTCGCCAAACTAATGCTCAGTCGCACAAAATTTATCCATTCAATTTTTTATAACCCAGATACCCTCACCGCCTTATCAAGGCCTCGGGTCGTGTGCTGGCCACCTTATGGGAATACAAAAGCCTGCGTTCAAGCTTTAAGAAGGAGGGATGGACACATTATCACTTTACACTGGCAGGGGTACCCAGTGTGGCAAGCGTTGGAAGTCAGGTGTCGCCCTACGCTAGTCCACCCATGTCACCCGACGATTCCAATGTGTATCGGGTAAGTTGTTAGAGATCTCTATTCTTGTAGGTACCCCTATAATCAGAAAACAGTTCTCAAACCCCCTACTGTGATTTTCAGAAAATAATTATTGTTCTTATGCTTAAATAACAAACCATTTTGTTTTGGATATAATGAAGTATCCATATAACCGACTCTAATGATTTTGCATCATCACACTCCCAAGAAACACTCTCCAGGTTAATAACCCTCGTGTTCGAGATAAAACAAATCCAAAACAGCGGGACATTACGGTTTAATGTTCTTCGCTATGTTGTCCGAGCATTCGATGCATACAGATATAACTCAGACCCCAATTTAGACAAATATTTTTCCTTGAGAATGTTAAGACCGATTTTGGAACCCCCCAAATAGTTGAAAGAAATATGTTTTATTCCCATGTTTCAAAACAGTGTTTTCAAAACATAAAAAAATGTTGTTTTTTAAAAAATGAGCTTCAAAAACTCTTGTGTGGGCTGCTAAATAAAATCCGGTGTTTCGATCAACTATTTGTCTCAGAACTATTAAAATCTATCAAGTTGTGCTTTTTTAACCCAGTAACCCAAGCTGTACACATTTAACACATATTACGTTTTTCCATAGGAAATACCCGACACGCCGACATATAGTAATGCACAAATACAAACACCCCCACCCAAGCCCCGCCAGATTTACACCCGTCCCTCTCTACCCTATGCCCCCATGTCGCCTTACCCCAATCACCCCAAGAACTTCCACTCACCCCAGCCGGACTCAAACTACGTCACTATGATACAGGGTGACGCACTAGGAGCTATTGATTCGTGGGTGTGAGTAACTTGTATGCGAAAGTGTCATATCATTTCGTAACAGTGGGCGAAGGATAGGGTCGAGAAAACCTGTCTGATCAGATTGTTTTGATATTTGACTTCACAACTAGCTAAATAGTTTGGATCTGTTCGTTTATTTGGCTTCACTTGACATTTTAGTGACGTAATGCTCGCCACAAATTTGAACAAATCACGGTTTATTGCTAAAATTTGTTTCACTACTCCAGATAGTCACAAATATTTATGTTTTGAATTTGCGTATAAGTGTGCTCCAACGGTCTTTACCTTTTACATTTGCTACCTTTACTATACGATTCTGTCAATTATTTTAAGGTATAGACGCCACAGAAACATACCGCCACAGAAACAAATTTTCTTGCTTGCCATTCACGAGTTTACGGTATAAAATATTACTTCTCGTTTTAAACTGTGCTATAAACTACATCGATGTTTTATTACATTCCTATTTCTTGATCATTTGTAAAAATAATTATCTAAAATGTATATTTAGTGTATTTTTGTTTTTCGAAAATCAAATTCAGTTGCCAAATGTAGATTTGTATGCGCTGATCAATATAATTAAGACCCATTATTTTTCTGATTACACGAAAGCATGTACCTTCCTATTTCATTATTTACAGCAATTGTATTTGAGATTGTGCCCTATACCCTTCCATTGTATTTGCCAAAGCGGCATGTACAAATTGCCTATGCTTAGGCCCACATACCGCGAATTATTTATTGGTCGTAATCTTCAGAGTTTATTTTGTTAATTGCGCAGCGCTTCAAGAGTTTGCAGTTACTTGAAACTAACTCGCCCTGTTTTCTCCATGTATTGTGAACTCCTGTTCTTTTTACTTGATGCCATTTATACCTTTTTATACCGTTACCGCATTGTGCCTTACTCCGTCCGTTCAAAACATTAGGTCTGTCTTACCTGCTTATCGGAAAGCGTGATTACAAGCGAGCTTCGTGCAGTCAATCGCGGCAGAGTTCATAAAACCATAAAACGCAAACTAACAAAACGTCGTTACATTAGTTTGACCCTCCCACAACGTTGTGAATAACAAATAAGGCATTTATATGCAGTCTTTACACAATAACTGTTTTACAGCAATGTACAAAGCAAATTTGTCTAAAGTGTCTTTGCAAAACAAATCTTTTTGCAAGTTAAGTTTGGGGGCTAAAAATTAACAAATCTCCATTTTTGAGCGTTCTAATTTTTTTTAAAGTTTCGAGAGCTAAAATGTTTTTCAAGTATACGTTGATAATTAAATATTTTTCTAACCTACTACTGCCACGGTTGACTGCCTAAAGCTCGCTTTCAACCCCTTTTCGCGTGTAAAGTCACCCTCACCTATTGTCGCTTCGCGTTACTTTGTTCGTTCAAGAAGCATGATCAGAGAGGTCCGTCTTTATTTTTCTACTTGCCCCGATTTGAAAAGTGGCTGGACAAAAACACACTGTCTATGCAAGCGGCTTCTTTATATTGCGTTGCGAGGTGGTGGATTATTTCCTCACCGCTAGCGTGCAGTGCGCTTCCACACTTGTCGTTACCTTTCTGCGCGTCGATCGTGCCTGAATATTTGTACAGTTGTAAACTGGCGAGTGCCTTTCATCTTAACTACAATTGCGTGAATAATAAAACATCATTTGGTGATCTGGCCTTAAAAAATTTCAGGATTGTAGGGATTTTGATTGTTTGAATGTTCATGGCTTTAAAAAAAAGGACGTTTTTTAAAAGCCGCACCGAAAACTTCAAGATGGGTAAGTTCCATTTTTCGTTTAAACGATAATGCATACAACCGACTAAAGCGAAATGTATTGATTTCAGGTCAGAGATTGTTTTGGTTCCAATGTCACGTTTTGCCATGCAAACATGCTGAGTACGTATTTCCCTTGTCTACTTGGAGTTGTCACCTGAGAGAATCAGTTTCACAACATAGTAATGTATTTAAGCAATGAGGGAAGTTGCACGGGACCTAATTGGTGACATGACACAGACAACGATTGTATGGTACCACAAGTGTAGCAATCCCCAATTTCTAAATTGTAAGGTAGGTAACCTGTGGAAAAAATCGTAAAGCTGTGGTCGGTTAGCCTGGAAATATTTGCCCCTCCAAAACAATTGGGCTGGCTTCGCTCTTGGGTGCTGCCTTCGGTGTAAACCAGTGTTTCTCAAACTTTTTTAGCCCAAGGACCACTTTATTTTCAAACTTTTTTCTGAGGACCACCAAACAGAATTCCATTCTAACATGCACTCGAAACAGGCGATTATATAATCAGTGGCTAGTTTAAGTCATTCTGATTTTGGTGCGTACCGTACTACCATCCATTGTCAAGGATAGGAAACGGTACGTTTTGAGTCTTGCGTACCTCGTTGCGAAGGGCGTACCTTACCTTTTGATTAATTTTACTGCCTACCGTACTGCCATCCTTGCCGCACGATGT
>QXVZ01009099.1:0-12657 GCA_008931825.1 Phallusia fumigata | reverse complement strand
TGATCGGGTTTAGTTTTCGGGATCGTCCCGGGTTCGAACCCCGGGAAAAAAAAAAAAAAAAAAAAAGAACTAATTTAAGGAGAAAAACATTTCTTAATTAATTGGCAAAATGTCAAAAGAATTTTTTAAGTATTTTTCAACAATTACAATAACCAGCAGCCTGATAGCGTTGTTAAATTTAAAATACTTTAAAAAGAAGAAGTTCCAAACCCTCCACTCAATCTATCAGCAACTTTACACAGTTGTAGGTAAACTCTTTAAATGTTTTACGTCTCGCCAGGGCAAAGATAAGATGCCGGCTTTTTGGCTTGGAGCTTTTTTCAAGCCCCGAGCTCTCATCGCAATCCTTAAACAGGAAGCGATCAAATCTCATATCGAAAAATCCGGAAACGTCGACAACGTGGTTTTCCACACGGAAGTGACGCAACGCGATAAAGATCACGTGAGTATTAAAATTGCGAAAGCGACTCTGAAAGTTAAAGTATATGAGTATACTTGACCACGTTTTCCCCGCGATATTAAAGGAGTTCAAATAGGTTGATACACAAATACAACATTTGTCCGCTGCAAGACCAACAAAATAGCCTTAAATCTAAACTGGATTTGGGAACCTTTTTGTCCAACGAAAATTCAAACGTAAATGCTTTTTTTGAAACAACAATGTATAGAACCTCACGAAAGAGTCCAGGCGAAGCACGAATAGATTAAATTTTTTATAAAATGAAAACAAAAAATGTTATTTTTAACCTCCCCCTTCTCCGTGTTGAACCGGACCTGCCAACAGTTAACTCTACTCCTCACATTCCACAGCTTCGTGATCCTCCAGCCGAAGGTTTCTTCCTGCACGGGGTTTACATGTGGGGGTGCGCGTGGGACAAGACCAGTGGGGAAATGCTCGATATTCCCCCCAAACCGGGGGCTGTAACTCCCCTGCCCGTTATTCACGTAACGTTTACGACAGAAACAGCGAAGTATGGAACTGGAAACGAAATGGCAAGGTTTGTGAAATTTGCAACTTGGCCTACCAGTATTTTTTAACCTCTTACTCCTCCGACTCAAATAAATCTCTTAAAGGTTATCGTGAGCTTTCGTTAAGCATTTTTTAGTTGCCCCAGTGGACAAATAGTAATAGAAAAAACTGCAGTAAGGAAGGTAGCTCGACGGTGGACTCTGTGTGAACATAACACATCCAGACGTTGTTCACCCACCGAGGATAAAAATAAAACAAACAAACAACTAAAACTTGCAACTCCTTTATTTCCACAGGCCGGTGGACATCTATTCGTGTCCTGTATTCGTGACTCGTACAAGTCCCAAAGTTCCTGTGTTTGAGCTGGATGTCAACCGGGATTCGATTCCTTCTTCAAGATGGTCCCTACGTGGCTTGACAGCAACTATCAGAAATTATTAACTCTAATTATGACCATGGTCAATCCAAAACATGTTGAATTGATGTAGTTTTATTTTATGTTTGCATTTTGCTTACCTAGTGCTTTCATCGTGAGTTACCTTACTGTGTTTATAACCTTATATTACCTGACTTCATCTCATGTATACTTTGTTCAATCCATGTAGATTTTCACTGTGGATGCTTTTTTAGTTTCATATTCTTCACTGTGTGGTGCCATCAAATTTACCTGACAATAAAATAGAAAGAAAATTTTGTGCGGTTTCGGACCGAACGCGACAGTCTTGATTGAGAAAACAGAAACAAATGCTATCGTTTCCAAGACGTGTGCAGTAAATAGCTTGAGAATAAACATAGTATAACTCAAACCAGTTAAAAAGGAAAGAACTTTTTTAACTTTGCCTCGAACACGATTGCTACTAACGAGTAAAACATCAAAGAATACTACGTTTTAAACTTCATTCTTTTTATTCCAACATACCGAAAGTATGTCATGACAAGAAAAAAACATAGACTTCTTCCCTTTTTTGTCCTTTCTATCCATTGTATCATGTTTAACAATGGTTTAAATCGNCAGACCATTCGACCAAGTGCTCGCCCCCCTTAAATTAGTTCTACTTACCACAGCCAAGATCCTTTCAAAGTGCGCCACCCGTGTCGAGATATCACCAAGCCACTGGGACAGGGGGGTCGTGCTAGGTGGCGCTGTTTCACCCGCGAGCGCCATCCACTGGTCGGGAATGCGCGACCGACTCAGCTCGTTCGCTATTGTGACGTCACAGGGAGTCAAGCGATCGCCGAATTGGTCAAGGCTCTCCACAGAAGCCTTGATAGCGACCAGCGCCCTGACAATAAAACGATTTTCATGAAAATAACCTTGGTTTGTTTTTTGACGCATAAATACAAAGTATCAGTCAAGTTTGAGTTGTATCTAATTTTTTTTAGACATTGTTTTTTATTCTTTTTGTAAAGTGACATCAACGATCTTGCATCACTGACAAGTGTTTAGTTCAGCAGTACTTTTATCTAGAGCTGTGGTTTTCGACCCATGAGTAATTACTCACATTAAATATTAGCTGCACTTGTTGAAAAATGATCTTTATATTTGTGAGTATGACAGAACTAGCAAATTAAATAACTTCGATTTTGGTAAAGAGTAGAAAATGGAAATTTTGTCTGAACAGAAACGGGAAACGAGAAAAAAAGTCAAGAAATATTGCTCGAGACCTTGGATTACGTATGACCATTTTTTATTACAAGTGTTAATCCCTCTATTCCTATCACGCCCTCAACGCATGTTTCAAATACTCATCACTCACCGCTTAATCTCTGCCAGTAGCTTATGAAGTTTCGCCAATTCCTTCTGCAGGAAGAGATTGAATGGAGTTGGCCCGCCCAGTTTCCTCACCCGTTCGTTCACGTACTCCTGTCACACAACAAAATATTCATTAATAAAATTTACGAAGAGCGTGGGAAAGCGGGGAATTCCCGTTCCTCCACCCACCTTGCTCCATGCTTTGGGCAGCCTCGGGAGAGCGTTGTAACAAACTTCCCACAACTCCACTTCCTTCTTGTTTTTCATCAGGTGGTGACTGTGCGAGGCGAAAACTCCCCTGTGACGTAATAGTCGATGATTATGACGTAACCCTTATTTTAGTTGAGAATTAGGACATACGAAAAATTTACTTCGTGGAAAAAATGGGTGTGCATTATCACAGCGTTTCTCAAAATATGTTTGATGCGACGCCTTTTGGAAAAGTTGGTTGGACTTTCGACGCACCAGCAATAAGAATTTAATAAAGACGCTTATTGTCAAAGTTAAATTTATTGATACAAAAACAGTTTAGCTACGAAACGGAATTATTGTGCAAAGCCCTAGGAAAATTAAAACCACGCACCAGGGTTTAGCGACTCACAGATTGTGAATCAGTGATTTAGTAGGAAAAAATTTTGAAAGTAAAAACTGCTGATGAGGTAACGTTCAATTTTAATCGTCGTTTAATTGTTTTTCCCATAAAATACTAATGGCGGACAAAGCCAAATGTTGTGTTGTGGCATTTGCTATTAGGGGATTTACCTGGATATCACCCATGGGTGAGAGCTTGTGTTACTGATCGACGTCTGCGGGGGGATGTCTAGCGCCGTTGGTGGACGGGGGTACAACTTGTGGGAGAGTGATGACGTTTCAGGTAGAAAATCATAAATTGTGTTTAATCTGAAAAAAAGGAATCATGGGAGTTTTTTGCACTGACGGTGTCAAGAGCGATTATAGATACGTTGAATTGCGATGTATTCACTATGTACGAGTGCTCTTGCAGTTATGTTTCTAATTTAGCTGCTCTTCAAGACCGTATGAAGTGGAAATTTATGCTCTTTAAATTGTAAATTCAAAAATGAGATGGGAAGACCAAGAAAGCAAAAGCAGAGAAAAAATGTAGCAAAAGAAGTTGAAACGAGTGGAATCGTGAAAAGTGATAAATCGGACAAAAAAAAGGGTAAAAAATCAAAAAAAATTTCGAAACAGAATATTAACAAAGTTTAAACAAACAACTTTACTGCAAAAAAGTTTTGTCTCTATGCAGAGCAAAAATCACTCACCTGGTAAAAATATACTGATCCTCCCCTATCACTGCCTCGCTGGTCGGATGGAGGTTGCACGCTTCAGCGACATCTAGCGAGTGTTGTGGGATCGAATCAATCGACTGCACGATGGCGCCCTGCTTCACACTTGGCGCGAAAAAAATGGACGGCAGACGGTATTTCACTGCAGAAGTATAAAGACAAATTTAAATTGTGCCTTTATAGTACATAGTAGTTGCAAATTGAATATTTGTTAAAACATAACTGTCAGAGAGCTTGTATATAGTGAATACATTGTAATACAAACGTTTTGACAATCGCCGTTGTCATCATTGATGATGGTATCGCACTTATGATGACAACAGCGATTGTTGAAACGTTTTCATTACAATGTATTCACTACATACAAGCTCTTTTTTGTTTGAACTACTTGTGAACGCCGGGGCTCGTGTTGTTAAGTAATTTTTGTTTTGTAAAGTAAAGGAGAACAAAGCTACTCATTGCGTCAAACAAAAAAATCGAAAAGAAATGAAATATTTTTTATTCTCCTCGTGTTGTGACTTAATATTGACACGGTCGAGAGATTGAATCCGTCACGCATACCTCGTGGTAATTCGAATTCCTTTTTCACAGAACTTCCAGCCAGCCAGTAATCTACCAAAGAATTGAGAGCCTGCTGGTCGTACGGGTTTGTGATGCGGCAACCATAGATGAATTCCGATACTTGCGATCTGGAATACATAAACGTTGAGCATGGACCAGATTTACCGCCAATAGCGTAGCCAGCCCAAAATTTGGAGGGAGGCAAGCAACTTAACTTAATGTTAAACTTACGGATTATTTCCCAGAGTAGTATATTGCAATGTACAATTTCGAAATTTGGGAAGGTAGATGGCCCCTTTCGGCCGACCCCCTTTGGCTACGCCCCTGTTTACTGCAACGGTTTAGTGACGTCACACTTTTTAACTTCCAAAACTCGGTGGCACACCCTATTCTGTGTTTTGCGCCAGGACAGCTTTTCAAAGATAATAATTTCCATTATGACGTTACAAAACGTTGTAGTTACAGTATAGTCACGGTTCGAATTCAAAAGGTGTCCAACTGTTAACAATACCTCAGACTTGACCATGATATGTTTCTCAGCATAATGTTTCCACCTCCTTCCGATCCGGATTGAATGTCCACAAATTCTCTCGTTACAGCCGAAACAGCCGCCTACAAAGTGATTACCAAATATACATTGTTTTTGATATTATGCAAACCAAACGCACTTAACTACTTGTGACTTGTCCCATCCATTTAAATGTTAGCTTCTTATAAGTATTTCGATGCGTTATTTCGAAGCAGTGGCGCATGCATAAGATGCGTAAACTCTGGCTTTCGCGTGCCAATTGAATTAAGAGGGAATTTGGGAATGACGTATTGACAGTGAATTCTCTAGTGACTCTGAACGAG
Organism: Phallusia fumigata; assembly: GCA_008931825.1. Lineage (NCBI taxonomy): Eukaryota > Metazoa > Chordata > Ascidiacea > Phlebobranchia > Ascidiidae > Phallusia > Phallusia fumigata. Next base: position 7,214 of record QXVZ01009099.1, on the reverse strand, counting down.
AGTGTGTGCGTGTTAATACAGTGCATATACGATGCAATACGTAAACATAAAAATATTGGGTGTGTAAGTACGTGCGTGTGTAATTGCTAAACATGGTATTTCCCGTCTTCCAACACTCGCGTGTCGCGGTCAACGAAGTGAGGAGGGAACATGGCCCAAAGACAAATACTAAATAGGGGCATGGCCCGAAACGGATAGAAACCACTTCTTGAGATACAGGAATGTTGGTTTTTAGGTTTTCGTATATTTTTTGCAAATTCATCATCAGCCATCCATAAATACAGTGCACACTCACCTTCAACTGTTCGCAATTCAGTTCGGAAAAGATTTCCGGCTGCTGCCACCCAACACTAGAGGGCAGTCTACCGCGCAGCCTGATCGCTCCATGCAGCAGGCAGACGTTGTGTAGGCATGGCAACCACTCCGGGCGCGATGACGAATTGATGACGTCGCTGTCGACGAAGGTGGTGGCGAAACGCAGGAGGTTATCTTTCATTGCCTGGTGATAAACAAAAGTTAATAGCTGAGAAAACAGATTGGGTTGGGTAGTCGTATTCGAAGGTCACGTGGGTGTAGTTATAGAATAATTAGTCGTTCAAAAGAAGGTGAGCAATTTTTTTATTTTTTTATTTTCCACATAAGAAACAGAATATACTGTGCAGGGCAAATCCAAAGGGGCTAACTCAGTTTTTCGTGATACTAATTGTATTTCTTTCTAAAACAAAGTAAATAACATCTTGATGAAGCCCAACGAGGTCGCGAAACACTGATGTAATATTTTAATTACCTTCGGAACGTCGACAACGATTTTGAGCGAGGCATGGAGGACCGTTGTAGGGACTTTTCCCGCATCGGCCTCGCTGGAAATCCAGAGTTGAAAGGTCGGCGTGACGTCACTGGCCTCGTTGAGCTTGGAGAAGAGCGACTGGATGAGCGGTGGGTTGGTGTGCGCGTTGTGGAGGAGAAGTAGGCTTCCCTGATTAAAATACAGACAAAGTTTTGACACTTTGAACTTAAGTGAAGGTCAAGTAACGGCCACGAAATTTTTACAACCTTTTTCATGTTGTTTTAATATTTTTTAAGTTTAGGGTTTTTTTAAAAGGAAATTATTCACATCAAAGTTTTTTAAAATCCTCAAGGTGCTTCAAAAAAACCTCAACACATTTAACAGCACAAAGCTAGCTCACTAACGAGTTTCTGAGTTCAAAACTTACGTTTTGCATCGCTTGGGTTAGCACAACTTCCGCATGACGAGTTTCCTTATTTCCACAACCATTCAGGTGCATCACCTGATATGCGGATTCAGTTTTGGAAGCAAACTGTGTGAAAAGGTTTACCGCCTGGTCGTTCTCTGCAAAAAAACAGAACAATATTTCATATGACCAGATGCATCAAGTAAAGTTTCCAAGGCATTCCCGGCAACTTTCACAAGACTAAAAATGTAAATGGCCCATCACTCTCGACAGTTTTGTGACATATGGACCAATGACAAGTTACAATACAATAATTTATGCAAAGTTGACTCAAATTTAATCGGATATAAAGACTTGCCTCAACGGGCCAACGCTGAGATTAGAACCAACAACCTTGCGAGAACAACAAAATTCGCCTGGTTACGGCAAAGTTAATTTTACCGCCAAGATAGCAGAGTGGTTAGCGCGATTGCCTTGTGCTCGCAAGGTTGTGGGTTCTAATCCAGTCTCGGTCGCTTGTGTTTTCCTGAACAAGGAATTTAAGCGGCATTGCTCCAACCCAGTGGGGCCCCGATGGGTTGACCCAAATTCAAATTAAAAGTGACGCGGAACTTTAATGAGACAGGTAGCCTCATCGACGGTGAGTTATGAACATAACTCATTCATGCGTTGTTCCGCCCACCGAGGATAAAAATGAAACAAACGCCAAACTGCTAACCGTTAGAGAAGAACAAAATAATCGGAGTTTTCGGAGGAGCTTGTTTGGATGCAGCAGCTAGATCGGGAGCTTCATCTCGCAAATATTTCTTCCCCAGAACTCTGTAGATAAACTCAGTGGACGCCTGGATCAGTCGCTCCCCTCGTAACGCTCTGGAATACACAAGATTGTATTTTAGTTAGGCCTGGTCAAATTACTGGTATAATACTATTTTTTCTTTGAAGCAACGGTCTAACACAAGTATTTTCACCTGACAACCAAAAGTCTCTGCAGCGCCGTAAAGTGTTCGTCGGCGTTGTCTGGAAGTCGACACTTGGTGACGCTCTCGGGCGAGTCTCCCTCGCACAGCAACCTCCATTGCATCTCTCGACCGTCTTTCGGCATTTTATCGAATATTTCGTGCACCCAGTCGTAATATGTTGCAAGGATCTGAATTACAAGGGACAAAAAAAATTTCACGAATTTCACAAAAACCCATTTGAAATAACAATATGTATTTTCAATGAAACCAACATAAAATAATGAATGATTAAACATTAAGTAAATCATATGTAAAAGCACATGCGATGCCTCGAGTTATACAAGATACTGAAACACCAATGCACCCAATGTAAAAACCATTTCAAACAGTCATTAAAAATGGAGGGTCAGTACCTGTAGATTGTGGAATGGATCCTCGCTCATCCAATCAAACGGTTTCTTCGCTTGTGCACGTGACTCAGACACGTGACGACCCAGAGCGGCCATCAGAGCATGACCATACTCTGGTGAGATAAGGAATTCCCGCTCACCGATGTTCACGTTTCCTGTGGAAAAGTGGCTTTAAATTGGAAGGTTTTTGTTCGTACAAAATACCAAGAAACAAACACTTGTTATAACAGTAGTTCTCAAACTTTTCAGTGTCCTGAACCTTTAATAAAACTATTTAATACTTTTACGTACAAGTGGCAAATAAACACGTTTGTTCATATAAACCAGATCTTGTGATATCCTGTAGCCTGGTTTCTAGGGATACGCTCGATTAGTCATCTTTTGCAAGTTAGACTATAACGGCAGGTATTTTCATTTCGCTATGTAACTTTCACCTTATGCAAGTAAAGCTCATAGGTCCATAAATCTTTCAGTGAGCTTATGGGCGTTCATGAACACCCAGTTTGGGAGCGCTGTACTGCAGCATAGCTTTTATATTTTCTATTATCTGGCAGTGCGTTTGGAATTGACACCAAAACTTATTAGACGCTTAGCTCGTCAAATAATGAATTTTTTTAACTAACCGAGAGAATCTTCGATCTCTAGCGCCATCAAGAGAGCGAACAGATATCGGTCTCGCTCCAGTAATCCCTGACAGAGCGTGAAGAAAATGCTGAAGGTCATCTCACTGCAAATGACCTTGAGGGCCGAGCGCTCTGATTGGTGGATGCTCTTGTCGTACAGCCTACGTCACAATACAAACATAATGACGTCATGATGTAATCAGGAGGTCATTGATGTCAAGAACTCGGGTTTACCTGATAAAATGTTGCCAGCTGAAATGGTACAGGGGGTTCACCACGGGCATTACCCGAGTGACGTCAAACAGCACGGAACCCCGCAGCGCCACCTCGCGGAATCCTTCTTTTGCTCGTTCGATCCCCAGTTCTGCTGTGTCGATCCGGCTTTGACTGGAAAGCAGACAAAGCATTATTTTTGTTTACTAGTTTACAGAGGAAGTTCAAGCGACTTGACCGTTTTCATGTAGAAAAAGTAAAAACATCAACAGTTTAGAGTTGATTTAATATATTTGGACTAGAATAAACGTTTTACTTTTACTAAAGTCGCACGTTTGTAAAAAAATCCCAAATTCATCCCTCAGGTAAACATTTCCTGTTTAGTTAGCGAGTAAACGGATTTCACACATTTTAAAACTCAGCAAGCATAGTATATAAAAATGCGTTGAAAATTATTGTGTTCAAAAAATCTAGTTTAGCTGCAATTTTAAGAATGTTACCAAGGCACAGAATAGTACAATTGGAAAGCAATAACATTTGAAATTATATCAACAACAATTTAGCAGGAAACATCAATGCTACTCACGTCTCAGTAGTTTCATCATACTGCTTCTTAATCTCCGCCAACTTCTTCGTTATAGCGAGATCATTGAGTAGTCTAAAGTCCCCAGCCAGAATGTCCTTGAGTTGTTCCTCAAGGTCATCGAGGATTTTCATGTTTCTCGACTTTTCCCGTTGTGTGTTGGTCCACTCGTCACGGAGACGAGGTTTCTCCAATCTCATGAACCTGATGGTGAATTGTTGAAACAGGTCTTTGCTTGTGTTAGAGCTTCACTGCGCATTGTTATCTTTTTTTGTTTAATAATTTCGAGGAAAAACATATTAAATCAAACGAAATAACTACCTTGCTATTGGTTCACCTTGTGTATCTGAACCGCTTCTAATATTACTTAGTATTTCAGCCATACGCAGTAAACTAAAAAATATCCACATTTGCCCTTGAACATTACAAAGTCATATCCAACCTGTCAAGTAGTTCAGATTGCACTCCCTCCCGCGTGGATTGCATGTACACAAGTGTTGTGTAGGCAGCTATCTCGGGTGGGACATCTTGCGGCAGAGTTGCAGTGTGCAAGTACAACCGGAAGGTGGGGTTGCATTCAACCTCGTGGTCCCCGACCTGAGGGTTTAAGTTTTCAGAAAACCGTTAGAAAATTTATTTGTGCAGTTTTTTGCACCCAGGTGAGAGATGAAAACAAGCCGTTTCACAATGTCACCTTAAGTGCGCAAGAGAAATCTTAAACTAGTGGCAAATACCAACATGTGGATGATGACAGGATAGCAGATGAGTAATTAACTCAACCTGTTAGCTCAAAATAGAAATGTTTTATATTGAGTATGGCAGAAGTAGCAAAATAGGTAAATTAGATTTCATATATTGTCCTACTGGCCTAAAACAAGTTTATTAAATCAAACTGGTTGGTACCTTAGAAACAATCGATCAACAGCAACATCAACTTGACCACGTTAGATAATTGTAGCTTAAAAGTTGCGGTAAATGTTTTACCGACATGTGTGTGTGTGGTTTCATCTTACACAAGCCTATATGGTCCAGCACTAGATCTTACTGTAAGTATTTCTCACAGAAAATTACCATTATTTTGAAGGGAGCTTTGCTTGTGTGGAATTCTCTTCTATGACGTAACACCTCGCGGAATCGATAGTCGTTCGACAGCTCTATGACGTCACAGTACGTAATAAGTAGGGTGTTCCCCTCGCTTAGGCAAGTCTCGAATTGANACTCTCGAATTTCTACCTTTCAAGTGTATTTAGTGCAGATCTTAGTCGTTCTTGCGACGTTTGCAGTTCATCTTTCAGTCGATGTTTTTTCACAACTGCCTCATCGTATCTGAAGCCAACACAGCAAAATTTAGTTCACATCAGCTAAGTGTTGTCAGGCCACAACTTTAAAGATGATTCTCAACCTTTGTTAGTGACAAAGCAAATTTGGAACCTCAAGTATGTAAGGAAGTTAAAAAAAACTTGTGTTGTTTTACACGAAACCTTTTGTTAAAATTGCAGTGATAATTCAACCACCAACCTTTGTTGCAAGGCATTCACGCTGCCCTGTAAAGTCTGAATGTCGTCTTTGGTTAAACCATCGATCGATGTCGTAGATCCAACGTCCTCCTCATCCGCACTGATATCTCCATCGCTCTCATCCACCTTTACCACAGGCTAAAAATCAAAATGTTCATTACAAATGTTTCCAAATTTTGAAATAAGTTTTCGTTAGAACAGTAAATGCCTGATTACTAAATGGTTGGTTTGTGACGAACAAATATTCAGTGATATGAGAATTTGGGATTGTGAAGCATGCAGTTTACAAAGACAGGAAAAATTCGAAAGGAAAACATGCCAGTACTTGTGTGTAAAACATTTTCTGGGGGGGGACAAACGCTGTTGTCATCATCAGGAAACGCAGAAAATGCTTTACACACAAGTAGTGGCTTGTAACTTCTCATCAAGACTATTTAACACCGTGAATTGTGTATACCTAACATCCAATGAGATTTGTACTGACGCAAAACATGTAAAACAATGTTTTATGTTTCTCGTGCCATTAGGTAGGCCGATAAAAAGATTCGTACATTCCCAACTATTCGCAGTTTGTGTTGATCTCTTTTATGAAATTGCAAAACTGCGAACTGTTAGTATGACGCATGTATTTATTTTCTACGTTTAGTAATATGACGTCAGATGAGGTGTACGGTCTACATATGATCTCTATGCTTACATTCTTTCGGCGAAAGCGGTAACGCGACAAATGAAACAACTTCTAAATATAGAAACAATCAATCAGGTTTAACTTTTAAAACTTCCTCGTATGAGATTCGAACCACCAACCTTCTGTTCTTCAATCTCAGCCTGTTGGATTTTGTCTTTTTCTGTCTCCAGCTGTTGCAGATGGTCGATCGCATGCTTCAGTGGCCCACACAGACGCGTATACTCAACAATGGAGATGACGTATTCGACTAGCACTGCAGCATCTTCGCTGCTGTATCTTGCAGCTGATATCGTAATACCAGGATCTGCAATATAATATGACGTCGAGCAGTGGTTCCCATCTGAGAGGATTTTATGAGTGCCCAGTTTGATGGTTTTGTAACCGGAAGAGAAAAGTAATGCTGCCTTGAGGAATATATGTTGTATCAATCAGATATTGGGAATATAAGGCATGGCCATGAAGAATAGCTAAAATAGAAACACTGCCAATCCTAACCCTATATTGACAATACATTATATTGGTAACGTTACGTTACTTCATGACGTTACTAACTGCGTCGCAGCGATTGTTGAAACGTTTGCAACACAATGTATTCACTATACACAAGCTCTTTTAATTAATATGATATACGAGGCCATAGCTGGTCTTATCTTATCCAGAAGTAACCTACTAGTAGCTTTCCGTTGATGGATGACGGTTTGCGCTTCCTGCAGAAGTGACCCCTCCCCAGTAACGCCCTCCTGACCCGCTTTGCCCTTCACCAAATACGATTCGACATCTTGAAGGATTGTTTCGTTCAAACCATATTCCCAGTTCACACTACAGATAACAAGAAATGGAAGAAAAGGTTTAATTTAAAACACAACTCCCAAAGAGATGTATAAAGTAAATTCAATGATCGCGACAACTTCGATTATTAAAACGTTTGTATTACACTAATATATTGGTTTTTGACAATTTTCGTAGGAAATAGAATTGGTCGAATGTATAACGTTTATTTATTTTCACCTGTGGATCATCTCTACAAA
>QXVZ01009095.1:0-11028 GCA_008931825.1 Phallusia fumigata | reverse complement strand
TTGGCAGCTCATGATTTTTGATTAATCAATCGTTTTCGACGAATGTTATCTAAATGGACCTGAACCGCTGTGTGGAAATCGAAACTGCGCAATTGCAATGCTACCTTTTCAAAACTTCAAACTATATTTTTTTTCTGTTGCCTGATCTACTTACCCTGTGATTTTGGTAAGCTGTTACAGCTGTAAACTTGGTTTCATCAAACACGAAAGTCTTGAAGTTTTGTTCCGCCCTCAGTACACTGTCACGTCCGTTGTCGACCAGCACAACATGAAAGCGAGGCTGGAAACGATGCATTGAGTTGAGGATAATCTGCGATGAACAAATATTTTGAAAACTGAAGCTAAAGTTTTCGAAGTTTTAATTTCAGTCTGTAAGCCTTCAAAAAAACTAAAATATATCACACGAGTGGTGAAATCCACGTTAAAAGTCCGAACGTAGGGGTGGTTCCGTAAAATCAGATTCTTTATTTGAAGAAAACTACAAAGCTTGCAATCTATTTGAGCGTAAACTTCTTGAGTATGTTGCAAAAAGGGTTGTTTTAGACGTCTACTTTTATTGAAATGAGAGTTAAAGTTTCCTGTTTTCTTAAAAAGCAACAACAAAATTGCTTTCTTTGAATGGTAACACGTATATACGATTCCAAAGTATTATCTTTAGGCCGCATAGTGGCACGTTCTAACTTTTTCTGCTTTTGACAACTGAAAGTTTCCCATTGCGATTCCGTTTTAAATGTAGATCTTGGGCCAATCGACTACAAGTTTTTACTTGGTTTGAAAGGACTGCTTGCTTGTGTGCGCTCTTGAGCGTGTCTTATGGGGGTGTTTAAAAGACACGACTGGGGTTTCAAAATGGCCCAGCCGGACAGCGCTGCTTTTTTGAGCCGCATCTTGTTCGTCAAGTTCAAGTAGCGAAACAAAATGGCGGCCGCGTGAAAAAGATAAAAGAGCTGTCTCGCGTTACGCGGCGGGGATTCGGTTAAATGAACTTGGCCTTAACCTTTATCACTTCGATGTCAAGTGTACGATCGCCCTCGCACCACGTTACATCACGATTTTCGCTTTACGGTCCGCAAGCACGTTTTCGGATTAGCTGGAAGGCCAGCCAGTCGTATATATTGGCAGAAAAGGCCGCCGTGGATTTATTTGTTAGCTCATGCGGTGAACATGCATAACAAGTGATTTTGGTCTCTTATTATTTTACAGCCGATGATATGAGTCTGTTGGTTTCGTGACATGAAAATCAATCAGTGTTTTGCGAACAAGGTTAACAACGGGTTTAGCTTTAAAAGCAATTTCAACTAAAGATATCATATTGTAGTTTATGTAATAATACCTAATGCAACCGAACACCGCTAAAAAGTGTCAAGCATACTTTGTATGCTTACCCACCAGCCAAAAAAGGGTTAATGAAAAAGAATATATTCCTTTCTGTAAGGATTCGCCGTGTTTTTGTCATGGTTAATCCAATGGTAAAGATCTAAATAGCTAAAATTTGAATACGGTATGTAAATCAGTATAATTCGTTTAAAGTGTATTGGCTGTTAGATTTCAGTTTAATGCGAATCTACAAGCTTGTCGATTTTATGATATAAATTTTTGTGTCTCTTAGCCAGCGGTGGAAATTTTTTGCTCTTTAAAATCGGTAATGGAATAGAATGAAAATATATATTTGACGTTGGTTCATTGCCTATCTTCTCTACTGTCGAGGTTCAATAACCGAAACAACTTTCAAGAAAGTGCCTGAAATATACGCAATCCAATATCCACAACTTTGCTTTCAAATGTTGTGACTTTTCTTACATGTCCGTTGTCGTCGAGAAGATTGTTGGTAAGTTTCAATTTATCGAAAGAAACGATTTGCTTCATCCAGTGTCCTCCCTTGGCGGGGGAATCAGGGTGAACGTGGATTCGAGGAGGCATCGAGGCGTCAGCTTTTCCTGCCACCGACCAACTTGACCTGTAAAAAATAGTTTGCTGCGGCCGTATTAAAACGAATTATGTAGATATAAAAGCTGTTGGTTGTGATTTGTGATTAGCTTTCAATATTTTTACGGTGGGTCTTTTTAAATTATTGATTTTGAGATGTTTTATATGTTGCGCAATATAAAGGTTTTGTTTCGGCAAGATGCCCCCCTCTTATTTGGCTGTTTTTCCTACGAGATTCAAGAAGTTCCTATTATTTTGTCAAAAATATGTTTCAATAAATATTTGATCGAATTTCAATGAATAAGTTTCAATCAGTACTTTTTTGTTACATGATATGAAAAACGTATGGTGATATATTTTAAAATTTAAAAAGGTTTGTGCATTGAGTTCTAAAGTGAGGTTTTGTCAATTTATACCAACGATCTTACGTGTGAAAGGCGTATCTGTATCTTTTGTCATCGACGGCCACGAAATCCATCAGTAGAATATATTCGCTGTCGAGGTCAAGACCAAAGACTTTCACTTGGAAAGTGGGAAACATCCGTCTGGAAAGAAGAAAAAACACATGCTTAAGTCATTTTAAGGATTCTGTAAGCATTTGCCGTGGTTCAAACGTGGTTAATCTAGTTGTTGACTTGCGTAGCTTTACACAATATATTTTCAAATTAGTTTGAAAAAATCACATTGGCTGTTGGATTTCAATAAGATTCTGCAAGCTTTTCGGGGACTTTTTGCTGTAAATATAAACTTGTGTCTATTTGCTAGGAAGGTCTATTAGTTTCCATTTAAAAAATTTTTGTTTTATCTCTGACAATTTGCTCTTGGGATTGACGAATTTTACGCGACAAACAGTGAGACCTGCAATGATGGAATTTTGTATTTTCCTTGATTTCGGAATTAGAACCCAAGCTTATAAAACTGCTAATTCATCTTAATCCAAAACATAAGCCCAATGTGACTTAAGTAATCTGTAATTTGAGCGTAACTGCCGACAAGTTACGAGGCCAAAAATCGGCGGCAACACTCGGCAGTGCGACAGCGAATCGATCTTGTGTTAATCCAGACTGAAGAGACCCTTCTTCCGGATTCCGGTTCACAAGTGATCAATCCAGGAAAAACCCAACATGGGTCACAAAGGTCAACACATCCGACTGACATTTGCGACAGGTTCAAGGGATTGGACCTTGACGTGACCTTAAGCAGGCGACCGCCACATAATTGAACGCGGGCATTAATTACCCGCGACGGACGGTAACGGCCGGACGTTTNCCACACCCTCTTTCGACATAGAAACGTGAAAAATGTGTTGAAATGTTTGGACTAAGTCTTCAAAGGTTAGAGCTTTGTTGTTCGGTTATCGACATCAAATTGAAAAGGGAATCGTAGTTAAGACATTATGATTAGATGGTGATTGCGCTGGTGGAGTCTTGGAGGTGTTTGATCTTAAGCCCACCAGGCCTGGAAATCTAGATTTAGGATATCGTAGTCAGAGAATAAGTGTATCGTTCTGAAAATAACGATTAAAATGCGTGTTTCAAGTTATATTTTTTGTATTGTATAAACAACAAACCTTTATTTGTAAACAAAGACACCAACTCCATTTCATGTCCTCAAGTCTTATACTTACAAAGCCAAATTAATCAAAGGTATATTGCCTGTTTTGACTTTGCAATAATCTTTTTACCATTTTATGACGTGCCAGATTTCAATTATTTTGTCATCAAACCATCATTTTGTTTTCATATTGTTCTGACAACAAACCGTAATCAGTAAACCAAGCTGACAACAAACGTAATTTGTACATAAACCAAAATTTATAAACCAAATTTAAGCCCTCAAGTTTTATGATTACAAAGGTAATTTGCCCAAATGTAAATTGCGTGTTTTTACTTTGTTTTCCCATCTTTATCACTTTATGATGGCAAGTTTTTTTTTATCAATTTCAAACAATCAATTTTATATTGTTCCGGAGAAACCGTTATTTGTAAATCGAGTTTGTATACAATTGGGGCATGGTATATCTTTAACACCGTTGCCTTTTTTCTGGGAAAGAAATCCCTTAAGGGCGAGCGGAAGGCACCAACACGTGCTACACGACTTCATCATTTTGATTTAGAACATTGTCAGCGATCCGTGACTTTTAGAGTGTCAAAACCGTCTACCTACCAGCCTACTTGCCACTGCTTTATTACCTTTTCCAACTCACAAGATCACCATACCGGATTCACGCCTGACGCCTCCGTTCCCGTTATTGTGGTAAATGGGCTTTGTGTACGCAAAGGGGAGCATGGTTTGGGCACACGAGCAAAGTGGGGTTATCCTGGTGAACGCTTTTTGTTTGTTTGTTTTTCGAGAGATGCCCCTTTGTTGACCGTAAAAGAGGTGTCAAGGCACTTAGTAAATGTTGGGTTTCGTTGAAATTTGGGCCACACACCCAGGATGCGGTCGAAACCGATTTAAGATTAATAACCTCGCACTTCCAAGGTTCTAATAACATACGCCTTTTAACGAAAATTAGGCCGTCTGTGGCTAGTTTTTTCTCCTTACTGCTATTCTGATACTGTAGCGGTCACGTGGTCACAGACATAAGTTTTAAATGAAAAACGTGTTGACAACAAAAGCAAAGGCAGCAACTATGGAAATAATGTTTGAAGACTAACTTTTTATGCGTATATTCGAGACACTTGGCAAAGGATTTTGAGTTTACCGTGGTGCAGGTTACTCGGTTTATTTGCTTTGCAGCAAACATGCGCAAAAGCACCCTTGTTTGAAATTGCATTTTCCGTTTTAAAACCTATTTTTTGTGTAAATCTGGTAACTTAGGAACTCGTATATTTACCTTCCCGCCTTTGTTACAATCATCTCCGTTCCAAGTTCGTTAAACTCGTTCCACAGTGACCTCATCTCCAGCCGCGCCTCCACGTTGGCCACCTTCTCGTTCTTTCGAAACGGCTCGTGACGTGTACACGATGACGTGGGCGACGAAGATGACGTAGCAGCGTGACTCAACTCCCCCGCCGCCGCGCCTTGCTTGTCCATTTCGGCAAGGGACTGTTCAAACTTGATCAGATCCGCACTGTTTTGGGAAAGCCCCTTGTTTTGGTTTTCATACGGCGGCGGGGAGTGATAGTGACCGCTAGTGGAAGATGTGTCGCGAAAACTGTCGCCCGTGCCGGCTTTGCCGCTCGCATCGCTGTCTATCGGATAGCCGTGCAGTTTATCCTGGGCGCTATATACGTCGGCTTTGCAGTACTCGGGGTAGCCCGAATTTGCTGGTGACATGTTGTGTCGCTTTTCCTCCGGTGCCTGGTAGAACGTCGCATCAGGGTAGTGTATGAAGTGATCAAACTGGCGACTCTGCTTGCCCAAGGTCACCGGGGTCAAATGAGCTTGCCCAGTGACCGGTGCCATGTCGACATTGTCGGCGATGTCAGGCGACGGGTTCTTCTCTCTTACCGCATGATGGGCTAACATCGAGTGGTATGAATCATTGGCAACGGCGATTCGGGTGCACATGAGCCCGTTAATCGACAATCTCAAACTCGTAATCAGACGCCCTTAATGCTGACACAGAAGCATGCAAGGGTTTAACACCTGCAAATACAATCTCATGTTGGTTAAAGGTTGTAAAATAAAAATAATCCATTCACACAATGATAACAATGCTTTGCTATTTTTGCACAATATACACTTTATATATCTTACACAATTGAAGGTTTGACCCAAACTATAACACTATAGTAAGTCAAAGAGTTTGCAACAAATAAAACCGTCTTTACACTGTCACCGTTTCTCATAAAATACGTTTTTCTTAGACCTAATTAATTGTTAACAAACCCTAACAAAAATGTATCCATTTTTCTCCCGTACAATATGGCGTCTAAGTAGACCTGTGTATTGCTGCCTAACTGCCTGACGCCGAACCAACCTAACTGCAATCAGTATCTTTGATCCGCTCATCAACTGCCCAGCTTCAAAAACGCTTCGTCTTATCGATTGTGAAATCAAAGGCTCATAATCTAGGCTAGTACAGATCTGTGGTATAACGTAACCGCTATGATTCAAGTGTGTATGTAGAGACCCTGGTAACAGGATATGTTTTCTCGCATATTGACCGTGACGACGAGCGCAATGGCGTTGATGAAACCGATAAATTTAGGCGCTATGCTGGCCCGTATCAAACGTGCAAAACTTTGTCTGGTCCCATGTAGTTTTAGCGTGTGTTTTCCCCAATGAGGTCTACGTATTTTATCGAGATAATAATTGTGTCAAAAACTGCAGACAATTGCGATCTAGGAACCCAGATTATGTCACGCACTTCAGTTTTGCGCCAACTCCCTGTCAAGTCCTTTGGTTTTAAGTTTACACTGCTAATTGTATCAAAGGTATAACCCAGGGGTGGGCAGTTGTTTTGGCCAACGGACAATTTTTTTTAACTTAACCGGCGGGCCGTGCGAGTGTGGACAGGAAATGAAAAGCATTTCGCACCTTAAGTCCATGCCAAACGGACAAAATAAAAATAAATTGGATCATTGTACTTATTTGTTATAACATCTAATAGGCCAGAATAAAAGACTTTGCGGGCCGTAGTTTGCCCAAAACTGGTATAACCTGTTTATTGCGTGTTGGCTGTTCATGAAGTGAAACGTCGCTTGGTAACGACAGAACCTTTGCCGTGGTTAGTGTTGTTGCAACTTGCGGGTTCCATGTCAAGTGCCTGTTTCCGGGTTTACAGGCTGTGGCTTATTCGCCTTTTCATTGCTGCGTGGTTATCACACGTTTATGACCAATTTCGTGTAAACCCTTTTGACTTCGCTTCCAGTGTGTCGCGACTACCAGTATTGACAAACATTTGGGTAAACAACGTTGCCCCAATATTTAAATTTTGTATTAAAGTTGTAGTGAAATGGCAGTTATTTTGCAAATTTTCCTGTTGCGTCAATAACAAAATGTTGTTGACATAAAAAAATGGGATTAAACTAAAAACCATTTTTATTTGTTTACATTTTATAGGTAAAACTTTTTTTATTTCTCAAGAAACACTTGAACAAAGCTTTTAAAAAATCACCACTACAGAAAAACAAATCGCTTACCCCGAGGGAAAAATGTTTTACCCAATATCTGTTGATCAAAACCCCCTCGCCTGACTCAGTCAAAACGCTGTCATAGCAAAGTAAATACAGAACGTATTCTGTATGTTTAAGCATTGACAGTAATGAGCCCTTGTCCGCTGGTGATCAGCCATCATTCTCTGGCACACGAGACGGCAGCCCGTTTGTACATCTCCTGTCCTGTTACATCGTACTGGCCCTCAACAAGAACAACACACAGAAGGAGATAGTATCTCCGCGCAACTACAACAAAACCGAGGCCTGTTTGTAATCGCCGCGTGCGCGGTAAAATGACGGCTTAATTTTCGAACAATCATACGTTGGCTTGGAAATCGGCTGAACGGCTAATCGCTGTCTTTGGGGAATTGTTTTGCCTGTTGGAATTTTCGGTTGTTTGATGATGACTGGTGGTGGCTGAATGATGTTATGTTACGTTGCTTTGTTGTTTTTTAGCGCGAGTTGTCTGTTATCACTGCCGCTGAATGAGTTGTTGCGTTTGGAAACTTTTGTACTGGTCATTTCTGCGGGTTAACAATTACCGGCTTCCATGCTTGATTTTTTGTTAAAAAAAGTTGGATTGTGTTCATTCGTTTGTCGCAGAACTACTTTTTAAAGCGTAAAATTGAAATATTTAAGCTCTTTTCAACCACCATTACATACTGTTTTTACTGGTACATAATTTAAATAAAAATTCAGGCAATCCATGTCAACTTCGGAATCGTACTCATTTGGTTATGAATACCACGATAAAACTGGACGATGCTTATCATCTTCTATGAATATTCGGGCACATAAAAAAAGCGTTATTTACAAAATTCCAAATCCCTAAATGTTGCAAGTCTTTGTAAGCTTTCCGATGTAAACAAAGTGAAATCTTATTTAACCAACTAAACAATTCACAGAACGAATCCTGGCATACAATTGTGCTATTCGGCAATCAGAAAAAATGGTTGACAAAACCCTGCGACAAGAGTCAAATCACTTTGCACTGAAGTTTGCAAAAACACCTGCTTTCCTAACCTGACTTGTATACAAGTTTTATTAATACCTCTGTTTTCATATTTGCGCCATAGAGTTGTACATAGAGATACAAAAACCTGAATTGTTAGCTTCAGCATTAGGGAGCGCCAAGTATTATGAGCAATCACGTCCCGGGAGACAATATGTATACAAATCCGCTATCTGCTGTTTACAGCGCTTTGTACATAAGCCTCAAGGTTCCAAGAACAGCAAGCATTANTTTCGTGTAAACCCTTTTGACTTCGCTTCCAGTGTGTCGCGACTACCAGTATTGACAAACATTTGGGTAAACAACGTTGCCCCAATATTTAAACTTTGTAATAAAGTTGTAGTGAAATTATTTTGCAAATTTTCCTGTTGTGCCAATAACAAAATGTTGTCAACATAAAAAAGATGGGATTAAACTAAAAAACATTTTTATTTGTTTACATTTTATAGGTAAAACTTTTTTTATTTCTCAAGAAACACTTGAACAAAGCTTTTAAAAAATCACCACTACAGAAAAACAAATCGCTTACCCCGAGGGAAAAATGTTTTACCCAATATCTGTTGATCAAAACCCCCTCGCCTGACTCAGTCAAAACGCTGTCATAGCAAAGTAAATACAGAACGTATTCTGTATGTTTAAGCATTGACAGTAATGAGCCCTTGTCCGCTGGTGATCAGCCATCATTCTCTGGCACACGAGACGGCAGCGCGTTTGTACATCTCCTGTCCTGTTACATCGTACTGGCCCTCAACAAGAACAACACACAGAAGGAGATAGTATCTCCGCGCAACTACAACAAAACCGAGGCCTGTTTGCAATCGCCGCGTGCGCGGTAAAATGACGGCTTAATTTTCGAACAATCATACGTTGGCTTGGAAATCGGCTGAACGGCTAATCGCTGTCTTTGGGGAATTGTTTTGCCTGTTGGAATTTTCGGTTGTTTGATGATGACTGGTGGTGGCTGAATGATGTTATGTTACGTTGCTTTGTTGTTTTTTAGCGCGAGTTGTCTGTTATCACTGCCGCTGAATGAGTTGTTGCGTTTGGAAACTTTTGTACTGGTCATTTCTGCGGGTTAGAATTACCAGCTTTCATACTTGATTTTTTGTTAAAAAAAGTTGGATTGTCATTTGTTTGTCGCAGAACTACTTTTTAAAGCGTAAAATTGAAATATTTAAGCTCTTTTCGACCACCATTACAAACTGTTTTTACAGGTACATAATTTAAATAAAAATTCAGGCAATCAGTGACAACTTCGGAATCGTACTCATTTGGTTATGAATACCACGATAAAACTGGACGATGCTTATCATCTTCTATGAATATTCCGGCACAGAAAAAAGGTTATTTACAAAATTCCAAATCCCTAAATGTTGCAAGTCTTTGTAAGCTTTCCGATGTAAACAATGTGAAATCTTATTTAACCAACTAAACAATTCATAGAACGAATCCTGGCATAAAATTGTGCCATTCGGCAAACAGAAAAAATGGTTGACAAAACACTACGACGAGAGTCAAATCACTTTGCACTGAAGTTTGCAAAAACACCTGCTTTCATAACCTGACTTGTATACAAGTTTTATTGATACCTCTATTTTCATATTTGCGCCACAGAGTTGTACATAGAGATANTCTAATAGAGGGGAAGTGTATACGGACGACTGGCAATGAACCCAAACCTTTAAGCTTATCTCAGATCAAAATGGCGCATCCAATTATTCACCGATATCTGCCGGCCGATCTACAACTGGATACAATAGACTAAAGTTGTTGTGTCAAGTGCTAGTAGGTGTCACTGCACTTAAAATGTATTTCAAAACTTTCTATGGCCTATAATTAAACGAGCTAAAATCGACTGTTAGAGATTTTCTATTGTGCGCAGTTAAGTGTGATGAACTTTAGGTATAATGAAGCTGTTTACAACCATATTATGAAGTGGCTGTTTTTACAAAAGTGTCCATTTCCTGCGTGTTTTCTAATAGACATGCTGTCAGTTAAACGCTGTTGGATTCTTTAATTGGAGATAGTAATTTAAGGTTATAATATCTCCGTCGAATTAGCTAATTACGTCTGAAGCGGTAAAAGTTCTACAATAAAACATATTCCATTACAAAATCGCTAATTTTGCTGTCTATAAACAAATTCCACAACAAAATCGCAGTTTTTGCCGTACAATATGGAAAGCGAAGCAATTTGCCTTGTGTTTGCAAACCAACCACCATTCGTGAACAATTAAGTCACTTCCAAATCGCACTATACACAGTACATAGGTTCGTCTCTACTGTGCTTTAAAAAAAACACAATTGCAACCTGATACTACAGTTGCTTTAAAATCTGAAATTGGCTTTGTGCAAACGTGCTTAAACTTTTAGCTGGCATAATCTTGATTGCGCGATTTGAAAATGCATTTTGCTTTAATTACAACACAATTTGTGTCTGCTTGTGTTGTAATCATGGCACAGTATGTAAATAGCCTATAACTATAAATCTGAACGAATACAAAGGCCCCACGAGCCTCGTGCAACTTAAGAACATCACTGCTAATTAGGCATGACGCCTATCAAAACAAAACTGTACAAAACAAGAGACATTAGCAGATGAAACCTTTGTAAAGCTCCTCTCTGCAAAACAAAACTACCAGCGTTAATAATAAATGTGGATCAGTGTAAAAGTTACCTTAATGAAATGTAAAATCCACACAAAACGACCAATTGGACACCCTGACAAAACTACCTTGCACAACAGCTAAAGTTCACTGCAAAAAGCCGAGTCTTACTGCATCGATACAATTTAGTAACCTTGACTTTGTTTTTGTGTTTTAACACAGTAGTAAACCACTCCAATGTTGCGACGTGTAAACAAACCTGCCAAAACTGCTTCAAACCAACAACCAAGCCAGTCCAAACGGGGGTGGACTATGTGCACAGCTGTTTGCTGCCGAAACTCACAAGGCCTGAGCGTAACACCTGACGGGGCTGTTGA
>QXVZ01009091.1:4448-20943 GCA_008931825.1 Phallusia fumigata | reverse complement strand
CACTAGCGAAAATTGTGCAAAACTTAGCAACAAGCGCTTGTAAAAAACATCATTTCGGCATACGAGCTCAAAGTTCCACCCTGTGAATAAATATTTTACTATAATGCTCAAAAATCGCTGGTGCAACTTTGCAATATTTCCGCTTACTGCTAGATTGGGATGCAACTCCATTCTGATTGTCATGTCCATGTTGTGCTAAACAAACAATCAAGTGCAAAACAATGACACTTACAGTGTTTTACAGATAGTTTGTTTATTTCTTATTCCTAATAGAATCAAGACGATAAAACAATACAGAGATTGGTTAAAAAAACTTCAAGAAACATAAATGTGAGAAACGATCACTGCATTTCGTTGTGTAAACGATCAGGACTTAGCTATAAATGCTGATCTACTGTTACAGGTATTGACGTTTTCGATGTATTTATAAACTCTGTAAATCTGGGCGTTGAAAGCGCTCTTACGATTGGTTTACATATCTGAATCACACAAACGATTAGTCAATTATTCCACAGCACATACAGTACGAAAGCACCACATGGACATGTCAGTCACAATGGAGATGCATCCTAATTAGCAGTACGCGGAAATAATGCAAAGTTCAAACAGCAGTTTATAAGCATGGGAGTGAAAAACTTTATTCACACCGTGGAACTTTGAGCTCGTATGAGGAAATGAACTGTTTTGCAAGCGCTAATCGCTAACTTTTTCACAATTTTCGCTAGTGGTCGCTACAGATCTTCGTTGCATTAATCTAATACAAGCTAACCATTTAGTTTATGGCAACAGCGCGGTTACCACAGTAAGCTTTGGACACGTACCAGTCAGAAATATTGTCTTGCGGTGGTTGGGGTTTCGGCGACAGCTGTTGTGGTCGAAGTCCGCTTGAGAAACTTCTTAATAAAATCAAGACGCGACCCGATCACAATTTCCAGCGATTCTGGCGTGAATATTCCCTTGTCTGAGTTTACAATTTAATATGAAAACAGCGCTGTGCGGGATTGCCGAAAGAGATTCCTTCGAGGGGTGCGGTGGTCCGGTCGACTATCCAACTCTGTGCAGACAGATTTCTGAGCCAGCGCACATGGTAAGAAGCGCTTTTCCAAGAACAACGACGTAGGCTTCACCCAAAGGCGATGCAAAATCGCTCTAACTAGCGATTTTGCCGTATAGAACAGTTCGGAGGCGCCGCATCGTTTTGAGGGCGTCTTTCTGGACTGTTGTCGCTCCCGCTAGAGGAACTATGCCAGAAATGTTCTGAACTACTGTGGGCGAATGGCTGCAATTCTAAGATTAGCTTCAGTTGTCAAAATTTCACGCCAAAAGTTAGTCTTTTGTTTTATCTTGATTAAGCAGCATGTAGGCGTAAAATTTGAATCATCACTATATTCTTAGAATCGAGTGAAACAATACGCAAAATTACTACCTTTTAATACACAAAACTCCTTCCTCTTCGAACAGTCTTAATCCACCCGTTTCCTTACACGGTTGTAAAACACTTGTGTTGTTTCTAAATTTCAGGCTTGCACAACTGCCCAGATCTACACACAGAACATACTTGCTGAACTAAGTCGGCAACGATTTTACTCGCACACTGGTCTGATGCAATTTCCGCCGGCACATGGGAAAATTCACGACGACAGTAAAATGGGGCATGATTTACGCGAAAGTTGGTCTATTATAACTCGGCATTATAATGGAAAATACTAACCCAATGTGTTTTGAACAAAACGGCTAAAAATAGTAGTATGTGGAAGTGACTAACCCTTTTGTTGTGGGAAAACAGCTAAACTGTTGAAATTAAGTGAGAACCAGGTTAGTATGACAATGATTAAATTGTTTACGGAAGTCTTGCAAAGCTGATGCAAGAGATTGCAATTTTAGCAAGTTGTGCATACGGTATGATGTATTAGGTTTCAATGTCTTTGCGCCTAGTTTGCTTCAAGAATTTAGTTCAAAAGTTTTGTTTTTTTAACATGGAAATTTTTACGTAAATATTGGTGAACTTTTAAACTTAATTGATTTTAATTTATGTGTGGTATGGTTTTACCCACCCTTAAGCACTTGTTTTGTTTATTACTTCTACAAGTGCTGTGCTGCGTAATCTTTTTGTCATAGCTGTAATGATTAGCGAAATTTTCGATATTATTTAAAGCTTGGATTGTCACAATTAAAAAACTTCCCAACCATACGAGCGGCCCGCTGAAAATACTTTATAAGTTGTGGACCCGGTGCTGTTTATGTGTAAGCCTGCTCTGATACAAAGCTTAAAGCTTTGTTACATTTACCAGAACTTTCGAGTTTTCGAAATCTTTGTATTTTAATAAGTTTTTCACACACAAGATCAGCAAAACAAATGGATGTTGCAGCAATTGTTCTGATGTATTTACATCTACATTTTAGAGAGATGCAGAAGTAACAAATTTGTGGCATCAATGTTACTTCCCGCTTTCGCCATGTCTTGTATCGGTGTTGTAAACATAATTGCAGTTGTCCGGATCTTCACAGCATTCAAAGCTTTGCCACGCGCCCTGCAAACACAAACGCTGATTTTAAAATATATTTCACAGCTTTATAGCTCCATCTTACACACATAAAAATTAGGAATACAAATAATACGTTTAATTATTGAATTTCGTTAAGGTTTGTTTGCACGATCGTTTATAAACTTACCGATGGGTCGCAGTTTTCCTCAGATACCTCTGTGCATTTGCAGCCTCTGTTTATCCCCGAGTTTGAGAGAACTTTCCCCTTGAAGCAACCAACAATGTACGGAAATTCGTTTATCACGTGATACCTTAAACAAGAAAAGTTGAAAAGTGTACAACTTAACGTCAGGGTGGTTTACAAAAACAATCGTTTAAATGATCGGAAAGAATCTGCTCTTTGGTGTGCGACATCAATTTTGTAGTTTACCAATTACCTGTATTGTCCGTTTGTTTCCTTGCCGTTGCATTCATCGAGGTCGGCTTTGGTCAGTTCAATTCCATCCTCATCATACGGTCCGTAAATTGGATACCCGTCCATGGCAACTCCTTTAAACAATAAAAATCGTTGTTTTAGAAAAAATGGCATCAGTCCCAAGTTACGCAAACCAACAGTCGTTGGTGGATACAAGCCTCGAGTGCTTACCCAAAATTCCAGAAGGATTAGCACAAATGCCTTTGTAGAGACATTTAGGTGCCCCGTGATAATGATACCGACTGCTGCCGTCCGGATGCCCCCAGCAGATGTCGAGAAGATTCGTTTCAGTCAGACCTGTTGGTAAAAACATATTCTTTAAACTTGTTGGTAAACTGTATGTGTTTTAAACACTAATGCGTATATATAAGGCATTTGCACTAGAAGCGGATAAATATTACAGATCGGCGTGCAAAAAAGCTAAACTAAGCGGCTGTGACATTTTATATTGCAATATCACAAGCAGGTCCACGTCTTTTTCCGGATTTTTATTGAGAAAAAATTAAATTGCATTCAGCACTGGATGTGTGTGCAATAACATCGTCCGTACAATAGCTAAAACACGAATTTTTGGTACCTACCGGCATCGCAGCATTTGCTGTCGAAAGGACTGTATATAGAAACCCCATTAATAGCCATCCCGATTGTGCCCATCGGCAGGCACTTCGTCCTTCTGGCAGGGGTAGGTGTAGCTGGAATCACCCATTCGTTGCTTTGTTCAAGGAGGTAATTTGGTGTGGATTTACTGGTTCCGTTAAATATTCCTGCAACAAGATTTACGCATATATAAGGGCGATAAATCGGTGTTGGTTTGTAAGCAAGACTTTTGGGTGTTTTACGCCCCGGCCCAATCGTATTTACCGTAAATTGGAAAGATTCACTAGTAAACTTTACATTGATTACTTTAGGTTTGTTTTCATAGACATAAATACGCGCAACACATCGACCTATAAACTATTAGACAAAATTTACAGATGCAATTAAAAGTTTACCAGTCTCATGATCCGGAATGCCGTTGCTTCTTAAAATTAAAGTATCGCCTGACATTTCGATGCTTACAGTACCCTGAAGAAAAAAAATTACATAAGTCACACTTTGTGGTACTGATTTACACAAAGTGTAGTTGACGTTTTTAGACATAAGCTATGCGAAATATTTTGCTTACAAACCTGCAGGCCAGTATTCCCCTCAATCCAATCTCGCGATGCAAAAGCGGCGATTTCATCGTCGGTGAGCGACAGCGATTGGTCAAACACACAACAAGAGATGACAAGCCAAGCTAAAAGTTTGTACACCATGTTTTCAATGCAGTTGATCAAACCAAACCAGCTGCTGTGCCTTTGTATACATAAAAATACAAAAATTAACATCGTCTGGCTTATGTCAAAGGAACTTAGAAACAAAGACAATTTTGTTGACTTAAATCTTCCGACTAAACATGCTCTATGCATTAGATTGGTGTTATCCCAATATCAGCACTTATTTCGATCAACAATATCTGTTACACGTCGAACTGTTTGCCGCCACTTTTTCTTGCAATAACTCCGCGTGCCCCTCGCATTTAAATAGTGGCACTTGTTTATGACCCCTGGCAATTTGTTTTTCACGGGTGACGTGTAAAGAAGTTAAATCACTCTTTTATGAGTTTTGTTTCAAGAATAAACAAAAACGTGTACGGAAACGCGTCCTGATCCGTCACATTTCTAATCTTAGTTTATTTCCGGTGTTTAATAAACGTACATTCAACGCTTTATTGTCATTGTTTAGGTTCGCATGTTGGATCTGCATTGTTTAAGATCAAAGCGACTGGTTCTAATCTTACGAAGATACGAACATCATGTGATAAAACACGTAGAATTCTTGATGGAAAGGGTCATTTAGGTTAGTCCGAAAGACGTTGATTATTATTGTCGTGCCAATTTAATGGTTGGGTCATTACGTGACGTACGTCGTCAAAAAAACAAGTTCATTCAACCTGGCATGACCTTCGTACAGTGCCAAAACACTTAGTTACAAAATATTTCTTGAACCATGGTACTAACCATTTAAATTGCAGTTTTTAAAGCATATAGCATTATGAATTTTAATATTGCACGACTTTTTAACGTAGCAAGCTCAGCGAGTAGCAAAAAACATGTATTGACCGAAATTAAACTAAATTGTGCATTTCACTCACATACAATCGACATTTTAGCTAAAATGTGGACACGCTATTTTTCCTGCTGGCCCCAATCCGCCAAAATTCACCACAGGAATGATTATACCTGAAACACACACTGCTTGAGAAAACAGAAACGTTTTTGCATGTTGACATTTATTGCGACGATTCGTAAACACTATTGTTCAGTTCAATCGGTAATCGAACACCATCTTGTTCTGCAACAATTCACAACCCAGTTCAACCTTCGTCGGCAGTCTCTTGGTAAATATGGTACATTTTATACACGGGCGCGAAAAATGGTTTGTACACATTGTTGGCAATAAGCGGAATAGTGGCCCAATTTGCAACATTTTAACGTCCAGTATCTGCTTGGCGATTTGACACTCTTGGGTACTACCTGATAAGATCACTTGGGAAACGTAAAACGTGAGGAATTAAAAGTGTTGACGCACACGTGTTAAAACTACAAATATAGAAATCACAATACGAAACAATGGTATCTTACGATATGATCAGCATAATTTGTCCTGTACAAGGCACAAATCTACTCAATATAGGCATAGTGATGACTTCATGGATTAGGAACATAGTTGACGAGGAACACATGCAACAATTACGAGTAATGAAGATTAGTAGGATGCGTATTGTACAATGAGATTTTTGGGCCCCTGTGGTGGAACAAGGGGCTTCATGCCATACACTGGCCTCTTGGTGACGCTGTCGAGCTTAGAGGTTGGCTTTCTCGATCACGGCTTGGATCATTGCGCCAAAGTTGGGGTCTGCAGCAGCAAAGTTGGCGATCTAAATGACACAAAGGTTTACAAAATAGAACCGAAAAGTTCTGTAGAGATTTGTGAGTTTAAGTTGTGCCAAACGGGATGGGGTTTTGGTTCAATTTATAAAACACTATTTTATGTATTAGTGTCAGTGATTGTTACCAGTTGTTAAACAACGATGTATTTGCAAACCATTCGTTGCGTAGCAAAATGATAAACAATTTTGTTATAACCACACGTCGTAATGCACATTTTTTTCACAACCATAAGTCTTTTATCTCTGCACAAGTACGATATCTGAACTTGGTGCTTAGCATTATGCATTAGGCAATACATGCATGTATGTATGAAGCAGAATAAGCGACACTTTCCACTTACCGCGCGCTTTTGAATAAATGGTTGAGCATTCTTCAAGTGGTTTCCAATGTTGTCAGCCAGGCGTTGTCTCTCAGCAGCATTCAGCACTTTGTTCCAGAAAATTCCAACCTTTGCAGCAATAAAGCGGCAAATAGTTAATATACATTTATCATCAGCGCACAGCGTTGGCTCGTGACGTGGCAATAGAATTATGACGCGTAAGAAGTCGTGATTCAAACACCACATGACTTAATCTCTCCTTTGCGTCGAATTGCTACTTTGCTAACTTTTTCAAGTCAGTAAATAGGCGTTTACGCCGACAGAAACTGTAAAACTGTAAATAAAGGCGTCCTTTACAGTTTTTCTGTACTCAATCGTAGAATCACTTGTGACGGCATGTACAATTTTTTGTGAGAGTTCAATTGATTTCAAGAAACCGTGAAAAAACCTAACGCCTTTGGCTGCACGAAGCTAGTAGGGAAATCTGATTTGTGCGTTTTGTTTTAGGTGCATGCAAACCAATCTACAAACGTGCTAACAAAAACAAACATGCTTTGCGAATGAGCGCGGTGATAGAATAGGCCGTACAGAGTGTCGGTGATCTTGTGCAAACAAGGAAGATACCACCAAGGACAACTGGCTAATCGCCCAGTTTGTCGCATCGCCACAAGCACAAGAGTTGCTCAAGAGTTTAATAATTAACCACAGCCACGCCAAACACGCAGCTACGTGTAGCCAGCAAGTCGAGACAGAATTCCGTGTGCATACACACACCTATACCTTAAATGCATTTCTTAATCTAACAGTAAAATGGACAAAACATGAAAGTACTGAATGTTAATTTGGCCAACTAAGTATAGCCGGAAGCCTGCAATGTGCGGTGAGACAGACGACCTGCGGCTAACCAAGCTCCTAACTCGGCATTTTTATTATCTAGAACACACTCAAATAGCACAAACGCAAACACAATGATCGTATATAGGACATTACAAACATTGACTAACATTTTAGGAGCTGGCAGTAAATTAAAGTGCAAAACGAAGAAACATTTGAGAACACATTCCTGCCCACTTACCTGGGTGAAGTTGTCGTCGTCAGCCGAGTTGAATTTCTTGACGTCTCCAGCGAGTTTGTCAACGTGAAGAGCAGTGTGTGCGCATCTGCCTTGGCTCCTCTTTCCGTCAACTGGTCCATTGAAGCTGTTCGGGTAATAGTTGGGCGCACCCTCTGCGAAACACACAAGCAGGAGTCGGGAATATTTCTTTTTGCCCAAAACCGGCATCATAAGAAGTAACGTGATCTACAGGTAATAGTGGGTCGGTATTGTAAAAATTGCATGCTGTTTGCATAACCAGCTGAACATGTTTTCCGGTTCCAACGTCGCCAATGAATGCTACAGGCAATTAATCTTGTCTGTCTGTTGGAAATGTAATTAGGTCAGCTGGACATTACGCTTTCGAATTCGTGGAATATTTCTACCAAATATGTTACTTATAGTTTCGTGACAAAGTCTTTTTTTGAAACAAACAAGAACCTTATTTTAGGTTGAATTTAAACCATAATATAGAATATGCCATATTTACCCGCAGGCAGTTCCCTGGAAATAAGACATACGTTTACTTACTTCCATTATCTGTCACACATTGCGGACCATCACGTTGGTAGTTCTCAAGCTTACGGACTCCAAATGGGCAGTTGATCGGCAGCTGAAGGTAGTTGCTTCCCAGACGATGACGGTGAGTGTCAGGGTAGGAGAAGAGACGACCCTGCACAATGGAAAACCCAATGTTTAACTTTTGTGTTATAAAAACCTCTTTTTAAGCCATGTGCGAAAGATGGGCGAAAACGCGTTTGGGCTTACAAATGTTGCCTATGACACAACTTGGACGGGGAAAGTCTGCTGAAAACCAACGCACAACTAAGTTAGAAACATCACTTGGAATTGCTAAAACCAGCAAGGTGATGTGAACATAGGTCGATTGCCAGCTGACCGCACGCTATGAAAGTTGAAACATTAACAGACCACGCGGGCTTGGGGACTCTGCGCATGCCGAAAAGTCGCTGAGTTTACCGATTAATGTGTAAACATGGTTTTACCACAATTCGGTCTGCCAGCGATACAAGGGCCCGGGAGAACGAAAAAGGCCCGCAAAATGACATTTTCCTGACTAAGGCCTGAAAGTTTCCCGACCACCGTACAAAAGGTGTCATTGTTCGTTCGATCCTAACGACGGCAATACCAACTCCCGGGGTATTAATCTATGACTTGTAAAAATAGGTTAGTGTTACGCACGTTTTAGACCGGGGGAAAGAAAACTTTCACGACACGTCTGTTCGCGTTACAACCGCCTGTTGCCTTAACCTAGCCCCCGATTATGCCTCGTCACTGTTACGTAACAAAGCAACGGACCCCGCGAGAAGCAGAACTGGTGTTGAAAATGTCACAATTCCCGGAAGACAGAAGGTCGATTGGAGATAGTTACGACACGAGGTGATGTACCTGAAGCATTTTGTCCGGACTGGCTTCGATTCCAGGAACCATGTGAGATGGTGAGAAGGCGATCTGCTCCACGTCGGCAAAGTAGTTGCTCGGGTTTTCGTTGAGGACCATCTTGCCCACAGGTATAAGCGGGTAGTCGGCTTGCGGCCAGATCTGCAAGAGAAATACATTCCGATGATTGCAGCGAAATGCAAGGAAAGTACTTGGATGTGTTGTCAGCAGGTGCTACAAAGGGGTTTAGTACCGTTCTCTTCCAAAGTCAACGGTTTGAATGTTAATCTGGTACTAATTTCTATTTTTTCCATGATAACCAATTTTCTCCTGTGCAAGAATTAAACATAATACTGCCATAACTTAAAAATCATTTTAGTTGCAGCAAACACATTGAAATGTAATTGAAAAGACATGAAAACCACAATCGAAGTGCATGGCGTACGATCCTCTCACGCACAACTTACATGCATTTGACCGCAGTTTTAGTTAACAGAGACAGAAAATAAACACAGAAATGAGTGCCGGGATGAATCAACGTCCTGTGTGTGCACATACAGTACATCGTTCTGCAGCCGGTCAATACACGCTATGCGCTGTTTTCCGTAACAAAATACAGGGAAACGACAGAACTACAGTAGAAGGCGATTTTCTGTGTACATTGTTTTTTGGGCAATTTCCCATGATTGGCAATTTGACTCTGACTCCGGAAGCTGTTGTCCGAAAAACATGGGCGATAGCTAAAGCGACTCCAATGTGTTTCAACAATAATCGTTGTGTGTTGTGGAGGCAGCAAATTACCAGTGCAAAACTCAAGGGCGAGAATATGAACTGACAATCAAACTTCTACTTCCACTTTTTAGTTGACTTTTTATGATGAAACAATCACGCTAGGCTGCTGGATGTTTTTGGGCTGCTGGGCCCAACAAGTGCTTCAACAAGGCCACGTGGCACAAACCGAACCACTTTGCTTACACAGGGAATTTTTCAACCACAGTTTGTGCGACTTGCAGAATTTAGGTGCAAAAACGACAGCCTTAGGCAGTCGCAAGAAAAAGTTTTTTTACTCTCATCATAATTATGCTGGCCCAAATAGTATTTTAAAGCAACGTGCTTTATTCATCAAACGTTTCGGCAATAACTCATGCCATCATCAGTGATACAGTAGGGCTTGCACCAGGCACGCAGGTATTTATGCACGAATAGCATGAGTTATCGCCGAAACGTTTGATGAATAAACTTTTAGGCAAGCCTATTTTTGATAAAAGTTATGACCAGACCCGTGTTTAGTGGTCCAAAGTTTATTTAATCTTGGCAGTCTTAGTTTTTATCGCTTAAAGTTTCTTTAACCGTCGATGCAGCAGCTGCAAAGTGGCGCGGCGGGTGAAAATAAAAAGGCCAACCTTACAGGGGAAATTTCATCAATCTTTCGAAACGAAACACGACGTTACAAGGGGGAGATTGACGTTTCGGCTTCCTCACAAACACCACCTCTCACGCTCATCCGTTTGCAGGGTCACGAGACAGTCTTGCTGAGCGCCCGATGCAGTCATGCAAACACTGCAGCCAATTTGTTACATAAAAAACACGTGACCAAGCAAGCTTGTCTCGGATTAAGAACATGTCGTTTTTCATAGGTTAAGTCGGATTTTGTAGGGGGAGGGGGGTTATGGTACTTGGCCCATTAGCATCAACTATACCACCGCTACCAAAGATCGTTAAAGCATGTGAATTGTGAGATCTGGTGCAAAGAATATTTGACTTGTAGTTACGCAACCTGTCACGTAGGGTATATAAGACCTCAAAAAATGCGTGGGTAAGAATCTAAAAATTACCAAAGGCTATTTTATTCTGTCTCGAAAAGTATGCGCAATTGAAACGTCGCGACGTGACTGTCATGGCGATGAAAGGATTCCAGACATGTGGCATTCAGCGCTAGACTTGCAAACATTTGAATTTGCCCAGCTTAGAAACAGACTACATAAGATTTTTGTAAAGCTGCCCATATATGCGTTTAAATTACTTTTACAAGCCCCTGCCGAAAAATCACTTCTTAAAAAAATTGGTACAAAGAAAAAGCAATTTAAGTTTGAAAATAAAGTAGTTTCAAAGCACATTTTAAGATTTAGGCAGGTTGTAAGTGACTAACACAATGTCTGTTCATTATTTTCACACTACAACTATGACCGAGTATTAAAGACAAACAGTCAAACAACATAACAATGAGTCAAGCAACTCAACTGTGTGTTATTGTTACCTTGGTCAAATCGAATGGGTTGAACTTGAATTTCTGGGCTTGAGCGTAAGTCATCACCTGGTAACATAAAAGGAGTTTGTTGAAACTTGAGCAACCTGAACAGGTGCTGAAAATAAAACCGTGAAATTTCTGTTACAATAGAAAGTAGAAACCTGCGGCCATGGGGCACTTGATCACTGGAATCACCACCGCGAAACTACAAACACTTACTTATGCTGTTCAACACAAACATGTACAATCTCGGCAAGGGTGGTTGAACTGTAGGTTTTTTGATAATTTGAACTGGCTTGGATTTTCATTAGGAGCAAAGTTAATACACTGTGTGGTTAAAGTTATAAAGTGGGTAGTAAAATTGAATGAACAAGCCTAGACTGAAAAATCTGTCGAGTCACGGTAGTGTAGAAGTTCGTGTCTAGTTATTTCCGATGTTCGACAACAGTAAAGCCTATGTCACAGTGACAGGCAGACATGACAACCAAGATCGTGAAACCGGGATTATATTCGAATTCCGAAGGAACCAG
Organism: Phallusia fumigata; assembly: GCA_008931825.1. NCBI lineage: Eukaryota > Metazoa > Chordata > Ascidiacea > Phlebobranchia > Ascidiidae > Phallusia > Phallusia fumigata. The sequence continues at coordinate 9,419 of QXVZ01009091.1, read as the reverse complement.
TCCTATAATTTTCTAATCACGCTTCTTTGAAAGTTTATTTAGGGCCAAAAACAGCGTCACAGCTTTGCGGACGCCACAAAGGGCTCTCCAGGAGTCGGAAAAGGGGGAACGGTTTGCCGTTTGAAGAACGATTCATGCGTATTAGTGTGCCAACAGAGGACACGCCGTGCAACGATGGCGTTGTTGAAATAGATCGACAATGCAAACAGTAAAAACAGCCCTGGAATGAGCGGGACTGTAGTTACACGCTTCCGCCTTGTAAAAACGCCCAGTTAACCAAAATTGTGACTGTGCATTTTTTCGCACAGGGAATTTTTTACTTCAATAGAATAAAAAATATTACTCTCTCGCGGTACATGACCAACAACTACACTTTCTTCGGGGTGAAAGACAAGCTATGTTAGCAATTGCTATTTGCTCGGCCTGGTACAAAGGCGTGCGTTTGCCAAAGCAAATTCGCCAGTAAAAAAGCCATACCTGAATATGCATAGTCCATGATGGGAACTGGTTGTTGGCGATCGCGTTAAACATATCGCGAATAGCGTAGTCTGGATCGGACGAGGCAAGCTGATCAGCCTTGTCAGCCATCAAGTTTTTGATCCCTTGGTCCGTCTGGTTGCACAAGTACAATACGTTATTATTATGGGTCATTACATCGTGCCAGTAGTGAAGTTACAACCGTTAGCATAGAGACGGTGGGCAACCACACGTGGGGTAAAAATAGCGCCAAGGCATGAAGCCAACGTGGCAGGTCGCAGAATACAGGAAGCTCGCAATACGGAAAGCGCCTTACTCACTTTTAGGTGGAATTTGCAGTAAACCGGCTCATTATCCGCGTTGACCATCTTGAACGTATGGCTCCCATAACCATTCATGTGCCTATAGCCATCTGGCGTTCCGCGGTCGCTGAACAAGAAGCTGACCTGGAATGCGCAAATCAAACAATTGCTGGCATAAGAGTCTTGGTGACGAAATCCTGTTTTGTAAGTAGTGCAGTTGGTGAAACCACAGTTCCACAATTGTATTCCAAACTTCTGCTCGTGTTATATGTAGTTTACCACGTTCTTTTGCTACAGTCATTAACTACTCGACAGTGCTTTTAAATCCAAAGTATTTTACAAAGCATTTACGGATGAAGTGCTTGCCCTGCAAGATTCTAGAACATATTTTGAGTTGCAGACCTTTTGGTCGAAGTACCAACCTGGTGGGTGGTTTCAGGACGGAGGGATATGAAGTCCCAGAACATGTCAGGGTCTTTAAGATGAGTTTGGGGGTTCCTCTTCTGGGTGTGGATAAATGATGGGAACTAAAAAAAAAGTTGTGTCATCAAATGTACAATACACATAGGTCAACATGTACATAGCTTTTTAGAGAAAAAAAGTAATAGGGATAAAAAAACAGTAGAAAACAATTTTCAAGACAACAACTTTGTGCTGTATCTCTCTTACAAAAATTGGGTCTCTGATAAAGAAGATAGGTGTGTTGTTTCCAACCAAGTCCCAGTTTCCATCATCAGTATAGAACTTTAGAGCAAATCCACGAGGATCACGAGCTGTATCAGCACTTCCAGATTCTCCACCTGACAAACACATCATTGATTGCAAGGTGTTTCATTGAGACATCAGACCATCTGTTCTACATTTGCCTGATTGTATGTGCAATTTAAGTATGACTACTGCTAGAACTTAATTAAAACATTAATTCCAAAAAATACTCTCCTATTTCGCCATACTTTGCAAAAAAGTTTACATGTTGGATAACTTACCAACAGTGGAAAATCTAGCAGCCATTGGAGTTCTTTTGCCAATTTTCTCAAAGATTTTAGCCTTGCAAAAGTTGGTAATATCATGGGTGACCTCAAAGTAGCCCTTGGCACCTGGTGACAAAAGTGTAACAGTTTACCACAAGAATTACATGTTTTTAACAGTTTGATTGGAGTTATGTACATACCTGCTCCTTTTGCGTGGACCACTCTTTCAGGAATTCTTTCTCTGTTAAAATGAGCCATTTCATCAGTGAAAGTGAAATCCTGGAAACAAGCATTGTGCATCAATATCAAATGTTTTAGTACATTCCGAGTCATCAAAAACTGCTAAAACTTTGATTTAAGTATCAAATTCTATAAAAGTTACCTGCATAAGAAGTGGACCACGCTCTCCAACAGTCATAACATTGAGTTTGTCCTCAATGGGTGCTCCAGTACCAGTTACAAGGACTCCAGCCTCCTAAAATTTATATTTGTAGCCATTAGTTTACTTTAACATTAGGTGTAGAAAGATAATGGAACTTGCCTTGTTATTCTTGGCATGTTCTGCCAGTTGGTTTGCAGCTTTGTCCCGCTTTTCTGTCATCTTGTTTTGTTGATTGAAAATCCCAGACAATAACCTTAGTGATCTGCGCAATGCTGTAAAAATTTACCATCAAACAAGTAGGTTATGTCATTAGCTTTAAAATGGCAGCAGCAGAAACATTAAACTCAATTTTTGCAAACCGGTTGAACTTTGATAAAATGCAATAACAATTACTGACAAAAAAATTCACTGCTGGCTAAGTGCGGAAAATTTGGGCCGGACAGAAAAACTGCTGCACACGCAACTGCTGAAGCGCTAAATGGTTTCTGCAGCGTTTTGCTTACTCAGCTAGGCTAGGCATGAGCAGTCAGCTTTTTTCTACCCGCGGTCTTGGATGTAATCCGGTTACGCGTCACTTCTCGTTTTCACGGAGCCCTCGGTTTTGCGCAGTCATTGTTTATTTGCTGACATCACGATGTTTACCAACGCAGTGGTATGTAGAGTTAACTTGCGCAACTTTGTGTAATTGCTTTTTGTTGAGTTTGTCAAGTAACCAGAATAGATGAAAAGCGCAAATGATGCAACGACCAAGTCTACGAAAGCAGAGACTATGGTTTACCTATAGTTTGGAGATTGTGTAGAGACTATGATTTAGTTCTTTGGGGGATTTTTTTATTTGTAAATATGCACGTTTTTAAACTTTTAAACTACTTAAGAATAACAAATTCAGGCTACTTTTTTGTTTCGAACTGAGCATTTATAATATCCTACACTCTGTTTAGTGCTTACAATTTTTATATCATAGAATTCTATAATCTTTATGCCACAATTTTACTTTTGCAGTGTATTTATTTTGGGCACATATTATTTGTTTTTTGTCTACGCTGTTTCATAGTAATGGAAGATATTGAAGTTGAAAACAAAGTAAAGCAATTTACTTGTTCCACCTGTAAACTTTCTGTGCCGTATTCTTACTTCGGACAAAACCCCCCAGAAGCAAACAATTTTGTGTGAGTTTTATAAAAAAGTTATAAGGCTTAATTTTCACTATAACAACCCTCAATAAAGGTTTCTTGAAAAAGCATATGTCATGCAAGATCCATTCCAAGCACAAGGAAAATTCCTGGTTATTGGATCCCACTGCTGTGTGTGTGGTGAAAAAGTATGTGTTGATTCCTCATGCAGCATATTCTACTGCTATCGGTAAAGTTATCTGTAAAGTTGGTTGATTATACAGAAATTATGTGGTGACTTTTATTTGAAGGTTCTGTAAAGCATGTGCTCAAAAGCGATACAAGGATTTTCCTGCTCAAATCCAAATTGAAATTTGATAAAAGTTGGTGGAAAGTTTTTTCTTATTTTTGTCTGTTTGTATACAGGTTGTAAGGTACTGGTTCAGAGGAACAAACATTTTTTAATTAGAACAAAAAGCAACGACAGAAGTGCACATTACATTATTCACCTCAATATATATTTACCTTCACCAAAAATCAGACAAGTTGACAGTAAACTATAAATAAACTATTCTCATAAATAAAAATCCTCTTCATCAATGTCAACACCCTCGAAGAGTCTGTTAAAACATTTATATCTTGAATCACTGAAGTGCTTGTATGGATTGTCTGGTGGTAAAATTCTTGCACAAAGCCAGCAGAAATATGCTCTACACTTGAAGCATGTCATTTTGTTGCATCCATCCATTTTCTGTTAAAAATTAATCACAACACATACCTAGCATATAAGCAAATGCTCATTTTGAAACACACAGTTTCTACCTCTATAAGTGCACTACACCCAGGACATGGTTTTGCATTTTTATCAAGCCATTCCTGGGACTCGGAGTCTTCCATAGCAGTTCTTAGTGCTTTGGCACCATATTTTCTTTCCATTTGAGCCCTTCTCTCTGGGTTTGCCATTTTGTATTCTTCACAGAGTTTTTTGATTTCACCTGTAACACATTATCCTATTAAAGTGAACCGAATATGATGCACATGCTTTTGTTTTCTGTTTTTCTTACCTGTTGTTATTTTGCAGGGAGTAACACCATGATACACTAATTTACAGAAAACGCAGAATGCATATGAACATGAGGGACACTGAGCAAGATTTTCATTTTGATCCAAGATGACTGGAGCACGACAGTGAGAAAGAGGGCAATATATAATATCTGTCATCGTGTCCAAAGTAGTTTGAAGTAACAATCTTTCATACCGTGTATATAAATCCTCGTTGACAAGCAGTTTCACCTGATAGAAATTACCTATTAACTCCAAAAGCTTGCTTTAATTGTATCAATACATATTTGCACAAAAATTGTTGATGTATTGTTTTGTTTGTTTCAAAAGGCAAGTTTCAAACCTGATCTGGTAAAGCTTGGGTTGTACATTCCTCTTCTGGACACTTTAATCCTTTTACACTTCCCTCTGTGATCAGTACTTTAAAATATGATGACAAACAATCTTTACAGTAGACATGTTTGCAAACTGTAAAACAGCATGCAATGTATTACATATGTTTATTTTTATACACATACATTTTTCATTTGAAGTAAATGAAAAGGAAGCTAATGGTATTTTATACCAATGAAAAATAGCACCAGGCAAAAGCATGTCACTTGTTACCACAATCTCGTTTTAAAACTAGAGAGGTGGCGTTCTCCACCCCCCCCCCCCCCCCCCAC
>QXVZ01009086.1:0-10583 GCA_008931825.1 Phallusia fumigata | reverse complement strand
AATCTTGCAAATCTCCCGTCGCGTATCTTCCGATTCGAGGCAAGCGTTAAAGTGGTTTCCCCGCAAGCATTCCGCATTCAGCCAAGCTTGTCCTATCCATGGCAACGGAATATATTAACATCAAACCACATGTGATACGCTAACCACGGGGTTATTTTGTTAAGGGATATTTTTACTTTCGTTGAAAAGAACCTGTGCGAGCCTTTCTTGTGCCTGGACCAAGAATACAGGTTTTGCACCAGAGAGCATGATTTGTCATAAGTGTCGTGAAAGAAAAGCTAAAAAAGTGATTGCATGCGTCATGGCTACAGGCAAGACCACATGCAGTCCCTGTTGAGATTAGATACGAACCAACAACCACAGGGTTTTGCATGAGCTCCCTCTGTGCACGCCCAGTTGTGTCGCCAGCCGAAAAATCATGTTACATTGTGTGTGTAATGTCGAAAATATGTCAAACGGGAACAAATCGCATTTTCACTAACAAGGTTNATTATATATTGCCATAACCACAAATGCCCGTATGTACACATATTCCCCACTTTCTCAAAACACCAGTCAGTTACGCAACAAGTATTTCCCAGCAAAATAACAATAGTAGCATGACGCACATTTCTCATCGTAAGACCTTTTTCCGGGCCAGTCTTGTTATCATGGCAGACAAAAAATCGCTAGTAATTGTGACAAATAAACAAACGTTGCCAGGTGACGCGTTGTTGACCCGATATCGGTCGATATTTATTTCTGGATTCAACATGTTTGTGACGTTAGGAATGTCTGTCGATTTAAAGCAGTTTTTCACCGATTACTGGTGGAGTCTGTGCTGCTGGTTGCTTGTGTCCTTCGTTGCCAATAGGGGCTTAAGGGGTATGTGACGTCAGGGTAGTGACGTTTATCTTTTTTGCTGTGGTTACATGTAACGGTTTTCTTATTTCTGTGTAGCAAGGTTTCTTAAGCTTTTGTTGTTTTTGTGTATCCTCTGAAACTTGAATGTCTGATACCACGTGACTTGTGCGGTCACATGATTGTGCACGTGACGTGCCAACCTCGTATCGCCGACAAAAAAACGAAACACTTGGCTCCGCTTGTAGCTGCGGCAAATAATCTTGCAAATCTCCCGTCGCGTATCTTCTGATTCGAGGCAAGCGTTACAGTGGTTTTCCCGCAAGCATTCCGCATTCAGCCAAGCTTGTCCTATCCATGGCAACGAAATATATTAACATCAAACCACGTGTGATACGCTAACCACGGGGTTATTATGTTAAGGGATATTTTTACTTTCGTTGAAAAGAACCTGTGCGAGCCTTTCTTGTGCTTGGACCAAGAATACAGGTTTTCCACCAGAGAGCATGATTTTGTCATGAGTGTCGTAAAAAAGAAAAGCTAAAAATTGAATGCGTTCGTCATGGTCATGGTTACACGCAAGACCACATGGTTACACGCAAGACACTCTCTGTTGAGATTAGATACGAACCAACAACTACAGGGTTTTGCATGAGCTCCCTCTGTGAACCATGCACGCCCAGTCGTGTCGCCAGCCGAAAAATCATGTTACATTGTGTCTGTAACGTCGAAAATATGTCAAACAGGAACAAATCGCATTTTCACTAACAAGGTTATTACTACCATCAACTACTTAACTGTCACGTAGAACCTTATAAGGCTTAGTTGCCCAGCGACCCAATGTCGGTTGCCACGTGGGCGTACGGCGTCGACCCTGTCCAGGACATCAATACAATTCCACGGTAACATTACACAGAGGCAAAATCCATTGTGCGCCTTTTCTTTTCGCCCGGTCCGCTGTTCTGTAACAATTGAATGGAATGCGGGCTATGGCGGTTGACGTAACCGAACAGACCGAAGAGTTGTTTCACAGCAATGGTATTCCTAAGTACAGTGCTACTGTTGTCGAGCGTGTCCGGTTACCTTTTGAAACGAATCGGATCGGATCTACTTTTTCTTGTTATGCTGTTCGTTGGGCATGAATTGGTGTGATGGGTTCGAATCCCCGCACAATTTATTTTCTGTACATTGAAAATTGTCCCATGATTTAAAACTAGTGTGATTATTGAGTTTTGTTAATTAGCAGTGTCTAGTGTGATCTGCAAACTTTGTCAAAAGTTTTTCTACAAATATGTCTGTTCAATCAGGTTGGGGCCACTTTTATTGACCGAAAAAAATCCGGTTTACGTTAGTAGTGTTTTTGCAGTAACACCGTTACAGCACTGCGCTATGAATACATTTTTTAGACTTTTTTATTATCCCTAACAACCTTAATCAAACAAATCTGAAGTTTTATTAACACCATGATGTAGCTCTTACTACGGATTACATCACGACACATTAAATTTCCAAACAAAGCGTTTATTTTGTTTTGTTTCGTCATACAAATGGTCGCAAATCTCCCGAAACAGCAACACAGCTTCATTCACAAAACCCGTATAGTGTAACATAATCATCTCGTATCATCTCGAAAGGCATTGTGACGTGATCAATGTTTTTGTTCGCTGTGTTGTTTGTTTGTGTGTTCTGGCACATCTTTGCTGACATACAATGGGTCTTTTAACTCGAAATAAAACGTTTGCCTGCCCTACGGGTGTAACTTCTAACAGCGAACAAATGGAAGGACGGGGTATTAGGTTGTTTCCTTGATGTTGCCCTGGTCACAGATTTGTCGTTGGCCTGTTGCGATGGCCACAGTGAAGATATCGTCCAGAAATAGTTTCTTGCGGCAATGCGGCTTTGTTTATTCGCTTGGTACACAAAATCAGGGCGGCATTCACAAACACCCGACCTGTCATTACCGACATTACGCGATTTGAAACAAAATATCGAACGCGATTAGAGCTCCCAACCCAGTAGGCACTTATAGGTGCTTGCGTCAACCATTTAAGCAGCCAAAAGGTTACTATGGAGTTGTTGCGGGACTCGAACCCAAGGCCTGTGGTATTTTTTCTTACGTGCAAACAAGCAGGTTGCACCAGCCGCTGACTTCACCCAGAAGGAATCTGCCCTTGCACGACCCCCATGTGTTGACAGGTAACTTCTAACAGCGAACAAATGAAAGGACGGGGTATTAGGTTGTTTCAGTGATGTTGCCCTGGCCACAGATTTGTCGTTGGCCTGTTGCGATGGCCACAGTGAAGATATCGTCCAGAAATAGTTTCTTGCGGCTATGTGGCTTTGTTTATTCGCCGGGTACACAAAATCAGGGCGGCATTCTCCCTTTTAAACACCCGACCGGTCATTACCGACATTACAGGAAACAAAATATCGTACGAGATTTGTACTCCCAACCCAGTAGGCACTTATAGGTGCTTGCATCAACGATTTAAGCAGCCAAAAGGTTACTATGGAGTTGTTGCGGGACTCGAACTCAAGACCCTGGTATTTTTTTCTTACGTGCAAACAAGCAGGTTGCACCAGCCGCTGACTTCACCTAGAAAGAATGTGCCCTTGCACGACCCCCATGTGTTGACAGGTGGTGATTGCGGCGTTCCAACAACGCTCTGCAGTTATGCGTGAAATCAGGCTTCTTTTTTGCCGCGGCGAAATGGATTTAAGCTTTGCGGAATTCTGTTACTGTGCTGGTTAGTTCAAAGTAAACCAGTGAAGTATGTTTGTAAAACGCTGGCTATGTTTGGTTTAGAGCGTTTAGGGCAGGCTNTGCCCTTGCACGACCCCCATGTGTTGACAGGTGGTGATTGCGGCGTTCCAACAACGCTCTGCAGTTATGCGTGAAATCAGGCTTCTTTTTTGCCGCGGCGAAATGGATTTAAGCTTTGCGGAATTCTGTTACTGTGCTGGTTAGTTCAAAGTAAACCAGTGAAGTATGTTTGTAAAACGCTGGCTATGTTTGGTTTAGAGCGTTTAGGGCAGGCTTTGTTCCAACCTTGCGACAGTCAAAAACTTTGCCGGTCGTTGCAAAAATTAGGTGTTAAACAAACTTAATTTTATTAATACAAGCCTATAAACAAACATGAAACAAATAGTTATGTAACACAATCTTCGCCTTGTAATTGCATATCACAGTCAGCGAAAAGGCATTTGCTTGTATCGAATCTGACCTATATTTGAAACGCGACAGCTTGGATCTGACGAAAATCCTTTCATCACCAATAAACCATCCCAAGTGGCTGTTCTTTCAAATTTCATGGCACAGCAGCCTTAAACGCCCCCACTGAGCTCTATCAGCAAGTACATTTGAGCCTATAAACAGATTTTATCACGAAGTCTACTACCAAACCCGTTTTGTGTGTACAAAGTTTTCGATCTGTGAATTAGTTGAGGGCTCTGAAACAGCTAGGTTTTCTCCACGTTGTGGTGGCGTTTCTGTAGGCATCGCATGTTGCTTTGCGGTCCATTGGGAAAACTAATTTCAACAGGCAGTGGATTGATATCCGTTCTGCTTTGATCTATATGGTCATACACTTTGTGTGTCGAGAACGCACCAACGCTCGCGGAACTTGGTGCAGTGGAGTGTNAGGCAGTGGATTGATATCCGTTCTGCTTTGATCTATATGGTCATACACTTTGTGTGTCGAGAACGCACCAACGCTCGCGGAACTTGGTGCAGTGGAGTGTAACGGTCCTGTCGCCTCGTCGGAAACGGTTATTGAAACCCCACGGTTGCTGTAGTTTGTCTATTTAGGGTTATCGTATCCTGAATTGTTTTTTGCAGGTAATCTGGAGAACAATTGACGTAATCGTCACGCACCAATTGCAAACAAGGTTAAAAGCTGGTTCAAATTTTGATTTTTTTACATTTTGCTTAAATCGCATATCAATGGCGAACTGTCGATTGCTGAAGAAAACCCTTTATAGCAACCATTTTACGTGATTGACACTTCGATATGGAAAGTTTACATATCTTTCTATGATTCGTATCGTTGTCCTGTCTTTTTTGTGATAAATATGAAACAGCGCAATAAACACACAACACGAATGTAAGCAGTAATGTATGTAACATTACAAGAAGGGATACATAGTTCGTGGTGTTAACTACACATAAACGGGCTTCAGTTGTTAAAAAATGTCCTTACAAGGCAAAACGCGTTTAACGACTTCGCATTGGGCCAGCAGACAAACCACGTCGAGTTCGCTTGGCAAATAAACCAACTCGAAAACAGACTGAAGTTGCGCAAGGCCAGCGAGGTAAAAATAAAGTAGGGGATTTCCCCGGGTTTATTGGCGCGGCAAATGGGAAAGTCGCTGTGGTTTATGGGTGGCAAGAAACCCCAAGCACGAGACTGATGATAGTCGAAAGTCTGAATTTACAATCAGCGCTGCGACAACATTACTTTATTTAAAAGGAATGTCAACATCGAGTGTCTGACACACAGTTTTGACTATATTGGCTTCAAGAGTTAAACCAATTTGTCAGGACAAAACAGGAGCGCTTGCTGTTTGTGCGCGGTATTTTTACCGGCGAAATGATCTTTACATGTGTCCCGTCACTGCCAGTCGCCCATACCAAGTTGTGACAAACTTGAACCACTAAGACATCGCCTTAGAAGCGCGGAAACAGAATTACACAGCATAATATCCAAATCCAAGTCAAACCTTTGACCTTGGATCCCGTGTGATCAATATAACTACGCCTCCACGCCGTCAGTATTGCACCACCATACACCTCATTTTGTGTTTGTTTGCTTATAGTGGAGTGGGCTGCGGTATTTATACGACAAACAAGGCCGATGCCTGTCATTACGTGCTGGAGAAGGCGTCAGCTAACATTGTGGTCGTCGAAAATGAGGAACAACTCGACAAGATATTACAGGTGAGAAGCGCAAGAAACAGGCCGCAAGCATTTCCAACTTTTGTGGACCTGAATGACTATGATATATTCTGGCTTTTGTTGCTTTTTATACACTATAGCGCTTGAAGGAGGTTGTCATTATGTACTGCGCAGTAAACCGTGCCAAAATGTGTTTGAATGGTTAAAAATTGGTTACAAATACTACATAAAGCCTCATGCATTGTGTTTGCATACGGAGGTCAATTTAAAAGAGCTTTAAATCACTTTGGGCGTTTGACTGCACGAATATCGTCTAAAAAAGTGTCGTTTAGTGTACGGCTGAAGTTTGATTTGCGCACCTTATGCTTTTTTCAACCAGATTTGTACTGTCAACCATGACAAAACGTTTGTAAAAAGTAAACTTGTCATAACTGTCAGACATCAATTGAATCTGAAGTAAACCTCAACTTTAACATGTACATTTAAAAATCGATCTAACTTAATGATCAACCACAGTTAGTTGCACGAATCTAGTTTAGAAACCCCCTTTTAGCCAAGTCCTGATTACACTTAAAAAAGTCCTATATAATTGATTTCTACGTACGATGGCTGTTGTAACACACCTCGGACTTTGTTTCCAATTCCTGTGACGACTTTAGCTAAAATCGGTCGTGCAACGTGTTGACAATTGCACTCGAAGGGATTTGAATGGGGCTATATGTGGTAACACTGATCAGGCGGGGATCAGTGATGAAGTACCGCACAGCGGGTGTTGAATGATGGGGGGGCGCCCTCCCTCCTTAATGTCATTGACTTTGTAACGTCAATTTGTACATGGTAACATATGTATAAATAGAGAAAACGGCCTAAATTAAAACATGGATTTTTTTACTGTTAAATTGACCATTGTATTGGAATTATTCAATGCGAGCGGGTTATTTAACAAGCTTTGTACTGTCAACTTAAGCACTTTTAACAATGTGGTTATAAAATGCAAACTGCTCTCTAAAAAACGGGCTTGAGAAACCATTTGTACAAAAAGCAGTCAATTTAAAGTTAGTTAAACCGTTTGCTCTAACTTTAGGGGTTCATGGCTTTAAACGCAATTTTTCAAATGCATTCATGACCTGCCGGTCAGCAGCTGTGTATATTTTTATCTCTTCTATTTTCTATGACAATAAGTAAAAATAACTTCCCTTAAACAGGAAAATTACTTCCGGCCTTATATTGCCGCAGTGCAATTTGCCCGACATGCACGTTTGTCTCATCCATCAAGCATGAAGCTCGTAGGACGATGCACCGCGGTCATGTTGTGCAGAATGTTGACCTTTAACCTGGTCGTCAAGTGTGCATAACTCTTTCGCAACGGGGTGCTACGCAAACGCCGCATATGCGGCCGAACACGATTTCATCATAAAGCGGTTAGGGACAAATGTTACACCTAAAACCAATAATCAGGCAGGATTGTGCATACTATGGTTTATCGCCCACGTACCATAGGTNAAACGGGCTTCAGTTGTTAAAAAATGTCCTTACAAGGCAAAACGCGTTTAACGACTTCGCATTGGGCCAGCAGACAAACCACGTCGAGTTCGCTTGGCAAATAAACCAACTCGAAAACAGACTGAAGTTGCGCAAGGCCAGCGAGGTAAAAATAAAGTAGGGGATTTCCCCGGGTTTATTGGCGCGGCAAATGGGAAAGTCGCTGTGGTTTATGGGTGGCAAGAAACCCCAAGCACGAGACTGATGATAGTCGAAAGTCTGAATTTACAATCAGCGCTGCGACAACATTACTTTATTTAAAAGGAATGTCAACATCGAGTGTCTGACACACAGTTTTGACTATATTGGCTTCAAGAGTTAAACCAATTTGTCAGGACAAAACAGGAGCGCTTGCTGTTTGTGCGCGGTATTTTTACCGGCGAAATGATCTTTACATGTGTCCCGTCACTGCCAGTCGCCCATACCAAGTTGTGACAAACTTGAACCACTAAGACATCGCCTTAGAAGCGCGGAAACAGAATTACACAGCATAATATCCAAATCCAAGTCAAACCTTTGACCTTGGATCCCGTGTGATCAATATAACTACGCCTCCACGCCGTCAGTATTGCACCACCATACACCTCATTTTGTGTTTGTTTGCTTATAGTGGAGTGGGCTGCGGTATTTATACGACAAACAAGGCCGATGCCTGTCATTACGTGCTGGAGAAGGCGTCAGCTAACATTGTGGTCGTCGAAAATGAGGAACAACTCGACAAGATATTACAGGTGAGAAGCGCAAGAAACAGGCCGCAAGCATTTCCAACTTTTGTGGACCTGAATGACTATGATATATTCTGGCTTTTGTTGCTTTTTATACACTATAGCGCTTGAAGGAGGTTGTCATTATGTACTGCGCAGTAAACCGTGCCAAAATGTGTTTGAATGGTTAAAAATTGGTTACAAATACTACATAAAGCCTCATGCATTGTGTTTGCATACGGAGGTCAATTTAAAAGAGCTTTAAATCACTTTGGGCGTTTGACTGCACGAATATCGTCTAAAAAAGTGTCGTTTAGTGTACGGCTGAAGTTTGATTTGCGCACCTTATGCTTTTTTCAACCAGATTTGTACTGTCAACCATGACAAAACGTTTGTAAAAAGTAAACTTGTCATAACTGTCAGACATCAATTGAATCTGAAGTAAACCTCAACTTTAACATGTACATTTAAAAATCGATCTAACTTAATGATCAACCACAGTTAGTTGCACGAATCTAGTTTAGAAACCCCCTTTTAGCCAAGTCCTGATTACACTTAAAAAAGTCCTATATAATTGATTTCTACGTACGATGGCTGTTGTAACACACCTCGGACTTTGTTTCCAATTCCTGTGACGACTTTAGCTAAAATCGGTCGTGCAACGTGTTGACAATTGCACTCGAAGGGATTTGAATGGGGCTATATGTGGTAACACTGATCAGGCGGGGATCAGTGATGAAGTACCGCACAGCGGGTGTTGAATGATGGGGGGGCGCCCTCCCTCCTTAATGTCATTGACTTTGTAACGTCAATTTGTACATGGTAACATATGTATAAATAGAGAAAACGGCCTAAATTAAAACATGGATTTTTTTACTGTTAAATTGACCATTGTATTGGAATTATTCAATGCGAGCGGGTTATTTAACAAGCTTTGTACTGTCAACTTAAGCACTTTTAACAATGTGGTTATAAAATGCAAACTGCTCTCTAAAAAACGGGCTTGAGAAACCATTTGTACAAAAAGCAGTCAATTTAAAGTTAGTTAAACCGTTTGCTCTAACTTTAGGGGTTCATGGCTTTAAACGCAATTTTTCAAATGCATTCATGACCTGCCGGTCAGCAGCTGTGTATATTTTTATCTCTTCTATTTTCTATGACAATAAGTAAAAATAACTTCCCTTAAACAGGAAAATTACTTCCGGCCTTATATTGCCGCAGTGCAATTTGCCCGACATGCACGTTTGTCTCATCCATCAAGCATGAAGCTCGTAGGACGATGCACCGCGGTCATGTTGTGCAGAATGTTGACCTTTAACCTGGTCGTCAAGTGTGCATAACTCTTTCGCAACGGGGTGCTACGCAAACGCCGCATATGCGGCCGAACACGATTTCATCATAAAGCGGTTAGGGACAAATGTTACACCTAAAACCAATAATCAGGCAGGATTGTGCATACTATGGTTTATCGCCCACGTACCATAGGTGTGTAATTTTAAATTAAATTGTTCAACAACACTGGATAAACTGCCTTTATAAATAAAAAGACTAACTGGGTTGGGCTTTAAAACTTAATTACTTGCGGTATCTGGGCTTAAATTTGCAAAATTCGCGCGTATTTGAATTGCAACGAAGGTTTTAGGAAAAATGCTAATAAAACCAAGATTGTAAATCAACATTTCTTCTGGATTTTGGTACATTACCCGCCACCAAACTTTTCTTTACATTTACAATAATGATTTATATTACCCTTTTACAAGGCACCAAATAACATTTCAGGGAACACTCGTAATGTCTAAAGAAAAAAAGTGAAACTTAGCATGCAAGGAACTGCCGTCACACCTTTAAAACATGCCCCTAAGCAGTTCGCATAGTTTAAAATGATCTCATAATCGTTGCAGATTTGGGATCGTCTTCCTGATTTGACAACGGTGGTGCAATGCGACGGCGGGGGAAGCCACGAAGACGACCGAATATGCTCAGTAAGCGATTTCACGCAAAAGCAAACTCTTTCCCTCGATTGCACAGATGAGGGCGAGGTGCAATTTTCTCTTGATATTGCCGCTCCCGCCAAGAGCCTTTAATAGGAGCGAATTCCTCTTTACGGTGTGGCCCGGTTAATTTAGTGCGGATAAATTGTGGCCCGCTCGTGCATGTTGGCTTTATCTGCTTCATATCATAGACATGACATAAATTTACGTTTGTTTTTCTGGTGGTACTTCCATTTGGCACCGCATAGTTAGAGCCAAGGTGGTGGCTGTGACGCTGTAAATCAGGTAGTGGAATCTAGACTCAATGCAAAAGCTCGACCCTATATCCAAGAGTTTGTGCCAAATTTACCAATTATAAAATTCAAAGAATTACAGTAAACCCACAGAGGACAAAACAACCTCTTGCGATGCTTTAATACCACATGTATCGAATTTCAAACATTTGCCAAAAATACAGTGTTGTTAAGTGCTCGCAGGCGACCCGAAATTTCCAGTCTGAAAGTTACATAGCCGGAAGACAACCGACAATATTATTCGAAAGTCACTTCATATTCTACACAATTCTCTCGCGCGTTTTGCTTTTTGTGACGCAACAATCACAGGAGTCCTTTT
>QXVZ01009084.1:4833-14874 GCA_008931825.1 Phallusia fumigata | reverse complement strand
AGAAGTCACCTACGCTTGTATCGTGGTGAAGAGGATCAAATCGTTTAACAAATAAGTGCCACACCAAGTGCAGACGTAAGTAGTAGTTTGCACGAAATTAATAAGTAGGTCGAAAGAGAGGGCTATACTTCACTACAGGAAACTGACTTTGATAAAATTTAGCAACAAAATATTTTGATTCTGTCAGAAATTTTAGTGAGAACCATAATTTAGGTTTGCCAAAATTGTGAACAATGTGAAAATTACTACAGAGTAATATTGGTGCTGTTGGTGTGGGAAATAAAAGCAACAAATTAAATACAAACAGTAAACATTAAAAAGTTTACATTCAAAGGTTAGGGCAAAAACTAAAATAAATAAATTCACCAAGTTTTCAAACTCTATAATTGTAAAATATTTGTCATAAGCTGCTTTTTAAAACAGTGGTGCATGAAGTTTATCGAAGAGTTCACTGTATTTTAACATGTGGTGTAGCAGTGGCCTTTTATCCCCGGGGAGCTATTGCATCTCTTTGAAGATTAAATCATGCATATATAATGCCAGTGAAAGGCCAACTAACCAGGCCACCGCTGCTAATAGCTGTTTAAGCTTGAGCAACATAACACGACAACTAGTGTTTTAAAAGCTTTTTATAACATAAAAAAAAATTGGTGCTACAATTGAGAAAAACTAAATTAAATTGGAAAAGAAATTCCTTTTTTCAAATATCCTATAACATTAAAATTACAAAACCATTATTTGTTGTGCCTGTACTGCAACCATGGGATATTAGGTACGTAGTAAAAAACGAAAGTTAATTAAAGTATAAATTGTCACCTTATATTGATCATTTCTGGATTCACTTTCCTGTTTTTTCCTTTCCAGTTCATTAATATCCGCCTGAAACCATTTAAACCATCAAATTCAAAATGCTAAACAAGACAAAATACCAGAATATTTAATAAAAACCTAATATTACCAGGAATATGACAAAATTGTTTCCTGTATACTGTACTCAAAACAATTTTTTTTAATATGGAAAAATAAGTTCATTTCTCTATCTTACCACTTCTTGTTTCTTCTGTTGCTGTTGTTGGGCAAAGTTGATTTTGTAATTCGCCATCTCATTCATAAGTTGAAGTTTTTGTGTCTCAAGGCTTGTTTTCGTCGCTACTTCCTGCAAAACACAAATTTTTACATTAGAGTTAACTACTAAGTTCAATTAATTAATATTTTAATGTATAATACAAAAGCCTTGATTGGTGTAATAAGATTAAATAGAACACAATTTTCCATATGCATTCTAATATACAGATAATTAAACATAAAGAATATTGATCAGAGGGGAAAACACAAAGCCAAAACTCTAGCACTATAAAAATAATGTTGGAAAAAATGCAAAATTAAAAGTGGAACATCAAACATTTTTTAAATGCTTTTCTTACTATATGTATTAGTGTGGCCAGGCATGAAAAAAATGTTTAACTTTTTCTAACAATCAAAGTAAGTATTGTATTATCACATCACATGAAAACTCAGTAAAAGCACTTTGCCAAACTGTAACCACCACATTATTTGTTTCTTTTCACAAAAGGTTTAACTTAAAACAGCAGCATTGNATATGTTTAATCTTTTCTAATACCCAAAGTAAGTATTGTATTATCACATCACATGAAAACTCAGTAAAAGCACTTTGCCAAACTGTAACCACCACATTATTTGTTTCTTTTCACAAAAGGTTTAACTTAAAACAGCAGCATTGTAATAACACTGACTACAAATCTTGAATTGACTAGAGCCACTCTTGGTAAAATACTTAACTGGAAGTTCCCTAAAATTAAAATTTTTTTATACAACGAGAAGCAGTTAATTCATCTGTGAGTATTTAACATATTTCAGCAAAACAATTTGTTTTTTGTTCAAACTGCCAACGATCATTTACCCTAGTGTTTGTCAACCAATGGGCCATACAGCATGTTTGCAAATGGGCTGTGGAGCTAAATTAAGTTAGATCCCAAATATCTCTTGTACAAAATTGTGTCCTTTATGCTCTGTTTTTAATCCAACTCCAGCTTTCACGAACATATTAAAAGTTCTTGTTATGTAATGTGACAGTTTCATTTGTCTTGTCTAATCAATTTTGAACAACGAGCATTTGTTTCATAACAAGATTAAAATTGAAGTTTGCCAAAGAAGCTTGCCATGCTGTTGAGATAGTAGGCCACAAGATTTTAGGTCTTGCTTTAAAATCACCAAAAAAGACTAATTTGAACTAATTTTCTCCCAAAGAATTGGTGTCTATGATTCAGCATCCATCAAGACAGAACCAGACTTGTGACTCGTGTATAAAGAATATCATTGTAAAGCACACATCACGTTGTCACCTCTCGTAATCTGGCATCGGCCCCTTCCAACCTTTCGTTAGCCTCGTTTAATTGGGTTTCCACCTCAATGAGCTTCTCTGTTTGAAGTTCAACTTGATCGGATAGAACACTCACCTGAAAGTAAAAATGATAGAAGTCAGAAACTAAATTTGGAAAAAGTAATGTTGAATGTTCTTTACATTAACACATATGAATGTAAAATTGAAACCTCATTCTAACTCGAAGCTGCATGCAGTTATTAGATTTTATCAATTGCACAACACAGTGTTATCCAACAAGAATAATTTATAAGGACGTACAATCTGTGTTAAGCAAACAGATCTAGCCATGACAATACAAATACATCGATTCAAATTTGTCAATGTGTGACAATCAGATTTCAATTTTCCATTCAAATATTACTTGCCTGTAATGTTAGACTATCATTCTCAGCAACCAGACGCTTTACTTTTTCCGATTCACTTTCATTTATCAAAGGCTAAAAGAAAATCATGTATAACAGTTACAAACAATTTTTTCAAAGTTATTAAATATTTGGTTTACTGTGCTAGCATGTTTAGATTTATATCATGCTAAAACTATACAATCTTTAAGTAAAGTGGTTTGGATTTAAGAACACTAAAAATGTTCGAAATTAGAAAAACATTCTAAACATAAAGTTCCAAACATTCAATACTGTTTAAATTCTTAGAATAACGAACTGGACCTATAGTATTTAGTACTTAAAAGTGACAAGTATGACTTGTGGGTGAATTATTCTGTGTAAAGCTCACATTTGTATTTTCTACTTGGTCAAATTGTTGGTTTTCCGTTAATGTCAGTAAGTTTGCATAGTGCGAAGTTCATACATTATGGATACCAATGAGTTTTCATTGAATCTACTTACCTCAATTTTTAGTAGTTTTCGATAAAATGAGAGTGTGTCCGACGAAATGTGTTTGAGAAGTGCTTGTGACAACGCTTTTCTTTCTTCATCATTATCCACTTCCACATCCAATGTTGCTTCAACAGCGTTTCGTAAATCCTCCATCAGCAAGGCAACGCCTTGAACTCCTGTGTCAAACTCAGTGTTTGCGATTTCTTCATCAGCGTCGCTGTATCGTATTTCTGTTCCATTCGTGTTTGCTGCGAATAAAAAATCTGACCATCAGTATAACTTTTTATCCACACATTTTGCCCTACCAAGTCAAATTGCCATTTATGCAGCCCACTTCCCTTTTCTGACCCTAGTTATCTGGCCTTCCCAGTCTTGGAGTTGCTGCTGCATCTTTTAACCATTGCTTGCCCCCCTATTTGTTTGTATTTAAACGCATTTTCAACCATGAAATTTTTGCAGCCATTTCCTGTTTCTATCCCATTAGTGTTATGTTTTATGTAATTGATTGTATTTTTATCTACAGTAGCCAAATTAAATACAAAAGGATACAACATTTTTAAATAGGTTGCTTTTTGTTTAGTTTTTCTACTAACTTTTCTTGTAGCAGTTTAAAATCAAAAATGTGGACCATTTTATTCGATTACCTTATAATAAAATAGGTGAAAAAAACATGGAAAAAACTTTATGTATGAACTGTTCCATACAACACAAACAGTTTGGAATTACATAAAACCAATAAAAAAGTCAGTTTTATTGTGAGTAAAGACAGCCGGGGTTATTTGGATTTTCAGACTTTCGACTATAATAACGAAAGAAACACTTTCATTTTATTTGTCTGCAAAGGTTGTCAACACAATGCTTTAGCTTGTAAACATTAAAACATAGCATTTTTATACAGACCATCAATAATATTGTCGAAATGTTGAATGGCGTCTTCCAACATATCACTGGCAGCTCTTCTGTTCAACATTTCAACCATATTCTCAAGTTCGTCTCCTCCTTCCATAATTCCGAGTTCAAACAACAAATTAGGCAAGATAAAAAAAACCTAAGATAAAAACCAACTACAAAAACTAATAGTATGCTTTTGGTTATTCTGGTTTCTGTACAGTTTTGCTTCAAAAAGCCAATCAAAGCGAAGAACTGACAAACAGCTGAAAACTGTTTTGCTTTTTGTTTCATCAGAAAAAAGCGAGAGAATCACGTTGTCACTCTACTGTTGCGGATTACAGTATTTTTTTCTTCTATGTTTGAAGCAGCAAAGACTTGGGAAAAGCATTTATTCCGAAAACTCGCCTAAATCACAAATCAAACCGCCAACCAAGTTGTTCATCTTAGTTTTTGATCTTGATCGGGAAGGGGAAACAAACAATCGCCCTGAAAAAGAAACAGAATAATTTATGAACTAATTTGGAAATGAAAAATGTAGCTATTAACCCGGTCTATCAGTTGGCTAACCATAGCAGGTATATAACTTCCTAGTGCAGGTGTATTCTTTTTTAATGTGCAGATATTAATTAAACATCTCATGGTGCTTAGGCCTGTGAGTGTTTTAAAGCAAAGGGTGAGAATAGAGCATCCATTGCTGGACAAAATCATGAACATGAAAATCTGGTAATTTCTACTAACTGGCTAAACCTGCAACTAACTAACTTGGCTGTCTACTAAATAATCCTGAAAAGGAGCGACACATATGTGAAAACATCACAGTGTAAACTGAAATTCAGAACGAGCAACGGGAAAAAATAAAAAAAAATTCAAAAATGTCATTGTCCAGAACTCAAAAATTGTTTGGCGACCAAGTACACCAAACTTTGCCACTCCAGGCATGTGAAATTGGAAACGGGCTATCGAACGAGCTTCATGCGCCAACTGTGGCTTCATTTTGATACCCAATAAATCCAACGTCATGGTCATTAAAATATCAAATTCGACAGGTTAAGCTCATTACGTTCTCAAATTGTGTCGCCCTTGCCATCGTATTACAAAATATTCAAATCCGCCTTAGTAAAAAATCATGACGTAACAGCCACCAAGTGCGTAATCAAACAATGACGTCACAGAATCATCCGACAATGATGTCACTGCGGTGAAAACAATCTGAAAGAGTCGCCCATCAGACAGGGGTAAGTCCCATATTGAAGCGCCTCCAGTTATATCCCTTTCTTTTATTCCCCTGCCCGGGTGACTTGGGACGTTTGGGTTCCACAGGAACGGAGGCCGATACCTTGGGGGCTGATGACTTGAGGCTCTTCGGGTAGCGGAAAATGCTTCGTAGTTCATCTGCGACCTGAGAAAACGTTTGAAGGTTTCGAAACTTGCAAGTACAAGGCGGAACGATTTTTAGTCGAGTCATTGGCAGAGAGATTTAAAGTCGGCAGTTTTTCGGTGGAAAATAATTTACATTTTTGCTTCAGTGTAATAATTCAATTGTACGAATATTATTTCCACGTTCAGTAAAATGACTGCAACATTTTATCACGTAAGAACAATGGCACTTCAACGTGAGAGAAAAAACTATTTTAGATTTCAGAATACTTTACTGTATACCGTGCATCTATACGCAAAACATCACATAAAAGGAAATGAGAAACTTCAGCTTGGCAAAATATCTACTGCGTGTTATTCCAATGTTGTTTCGCCTACCGACAAAAATAGAAAAATAATCCTTCGAACCTGTTTCTTCTCGTGGATAATCTCCGCATCAGTTGGCATCTTCCTCGCTCCAGGATTCTCAGTTTCAGCTGTTTGCAATCTTTCATTAACGCTAATTGTATCCTCCGCATTAGAACCAGGTGTTGGATTTAATCCTGTCGGCTGCTGCGCCGATTTTGGAGTTTTCGATTTTGCATCCCGACTAAAAAATAATCAAAAAACAATTTTTTAATATATCTTGTATTTTAGTTTTGCGCTACATACGGATCTGTCCATATTCCCGACATAAATTCTTTGCCCTAAACAGCAAATAACAATATTTTCTATGTCAATTGCCTTTACAAACAATAGTAGGAACAAAAGTTTAGCTCGCGATGGGATCCGAACCCACGACAATCGTTTGACCAAGATAGACTATTCCATCCCATGTCTGCATAGAATTGCCCGATCCGCTCGTATAGTGTAAGCCTGGTTCAGTGGTTTATATTTTAGTAGCTGGTTAGTAATGCTCAGGAATGACACAGATACGGAATGGGAGCTTGCTATTATTTCGAAGTTAGTAGTACTCGTGCGTATCAGGAACAAAATGATACGGATTGAATACACAACTCGATGCTTTAAAGTCTCTGTAAGGAGATACAAGCCGGCACTTGTGTGTACAACATTTTCTACGTTTCGACAAACGCTGTTTTCATCATTAGAAATGACTTGGAAAAGCGAAATTATCAAATGTAGCGACAAACAAACGTAGAAAATGTTTATCACACAAGTACTAGCTTGTGTCATCCTATTAATACCGACTGTTTAGTTCATTTTTACCTCACAGCAGAAGAATTGGCGTCCATTATCTCGCTGAGAGCTCCCCTCGCACTTTGCGCGGCTTTACTTTGTAAAATTTCTTTCACTGATCTGCCGGGGAATAACCGGGAAAGAAGAGGAATTATCTGAAAAAATATTTTGGGCGAAATATTCATTATAATCGTAAAAGCATTGTTTGCACAGTCGAGGTGTGGTTAAGTGGTTAGTGCAACATTTCTCAGCCTTCGAACACAATCGTTTGAAAAGGAAGATTCCAACAATAGCCCGAATACAGTCGAATAGCAAACTAGAATAGGTTATAACACAAGAGCAAGTGTTGTCTGTTTGTTTGGTATTTTTTCAGACACAACTGTTTAAATTTATTTGCGACCCATGAAAAACGCTAGATTATCGCAACCACCTTATATTCGGAAGGTTGTTGGTTCAATTCTAGGCATGACCTAATCTGTTGTATGTTGTTTTATTCAATAATTTGAAAAGGGTTATGTTTTATCTTGTTAAAATCTCGTTTCCAAACCTCGTCGTTGTTGGGATCGAGATGAAGTGAGATGAGGATGTCGTTCCTCGCCGAATCGACATCTTGCATCAGATAACGGGATCTAGCACGATGGACGTAGAACTGGCCAACCTTTCCGTTATGTTCAATAGCTGAACTGAACCGGATCGCTGCTTCCTGGTACTGTCTGCGTTTACAGCGGTTCACGTTATTTCTGTGTCGTTTTCACATGCAGTAAGATTGGGTTTGCCAACTTCTGTTTTTTCTTCTAGTCGCAGCGTTTATTTTTAGTAAAGTTGCTTCGTGTGGTGCAGTTTATTTCGGTTTCATGGACAAATCTAGCCAAGCCCTTATCTAAACTTTTAGACTTATGTGGTTGTAATTATTCTACCTACAAAAGCATATGCAAGGACACGATGGGGTTCGAACCAGTGACCGTACGAACACAACACATTCGTACTAGCCGAGTTTACGTAAAAATAAATCAAATACATTTAAATAGAATCCTGGCATTGCAAACAGACCAACCGATTAGAACAATATCACAATGAGTTAATATTTTGCTCTTTATACCGCATCAAGCGTTATATTACGTCATAACGTGGATGCAACCTGCATACCGGTCTTGGTAGGCGAGAATTCCAAACTCATTGTGAACAACCGCTATGCGACATCTAGTGTTCCAACAAGAAGAGTCGATCTCTAAAGCTTGTTGATAATCTGCCAGCGCAAAACCGAGGTCGTTGATTTTGAAGAAACAATCTGAAAGAGACGTTTTTTGTCTATAAATAATGAAGTGTTTTGATTTTGGCTTGGTAACTTTCTTTAAAGTTAGAAGTACTCGTTTTTACGTTATAGTTTCCTCAACTAAATGTAAACAATATTTCGATATCTGCAGGGTGTTTAACCCAATTTCAATACTGTCCTTTTTGTATACAAACCATACTAATGTTGCACAGATTTTGTCGGCACAATACTTGTTTAGATACTCTAAGGTTGCAACGATTTTTTTCAACAAAAACTAACCCAACTAAACCAAGTACAGTTTCACATTACAATCCCTTAATTCCGCAAATTCGTAACCAGCCCTGTACTTGGTAATATCATGTGCAGTTATGATAACTTAAGCGTCTAATATTCCCGCTAGTGTTTTGTATTATCTCTTCATTCGTGACGTCACAATCAGTTTGACCCACCTCCCCGATTTAGGTAAAGTCCCTTTTCGTTCTTCTCACCCTTGATCGCCTTGTTCAATAAAACGATCGCTTCCTCGAAGAATTCCTGCGCAAATATTGAAAAATTAACTCGGAGGGAAAACTATTTTTTCGAAACTCGCTGAAAGCCGGTTTTGACATTTTTAAGCCAAGCTAGTATATTTCACACTAAACAGACAAAGCTTTTCAAACAACGTCCCTATTTCGTTTAAATTCGACAAAGATAAAATCTTGAAGTTGCTTGATCGGTGCTTTTCTGAACAAATATTCTTGTAAACAATCGAAATCATAATTGCCAAATAACAAGAGTTTAGAAAACACCAAACGTTTCAACAATATCTGTTGAAATCATCTGTGTAATGAAAACACATTTTCCGTTTTTTTAATGCCGTTGCAATGCAAATTTACTAGCCTTCTTTGCAACAAGCCACACCCCCTGCCCCGCCTATGCCACACCTTCGCCCCACCCACCCTGTGATAGCAGTACACAGCAAAGTCGTTGTAGGTGAGAAGAAGTTGTCTCTGAGCGTCGATATAAACCGGGTCTTGTTCGTTGTGGTCAGCTTTGTCCATTGCCAGCAAATAATCGTCGATAGCGGCATTGAAGTTTTGCATCCGGCGATACAATGCTCCTCTGCAATAGATTTAAGAGTTTAGATCTCAAATTTTGGTTCAAGTCTAGTGGAAAATAGTATTACCACTGGGTTGAATTTACCCCTGGATACCTTCAACCAAAGGTTTACAATATTCCCCGAATCCTCTAAAACAGTGATTCCCTACCAGGGGCACACAAAAAGATTTTTTGGGTTCATGTGCTTTGCATGTTTAGGAAAAAAAGCAATGTAGCAATAAGTAAAAATACCCGTTATTGTAGTTCATGTTCGCTGTTATGGTTCGCTGTTATGATTCAACTTGCACACGATGAATAATCGAGCGCAACTCTATAAACCAGGCTACAAGGTATCGCAAATATGGCTAACATGAACGAATATTTGTAAGTAACAGTATTAACTGATTTAATAAAGTGGTACACAGCTTTCAGCCAGATCGTCTGAGAGGTCCAGCACACTGAAAACGTTGGGAGCCACTATCTTGAACCACTTGTGAAGGAACAAGTTAATTAGAAAAAAAATTTGTGACCAGTAACCAACTACAAGATGAAGCAAATAGGTGAAAATTTTGAGCGTGGGTAAGTTTGTGTTTTTAAACCCCGGTGAAAGCAAACCTGAATACGTGATATTCTGAAATAGATGGGTCTACGTCAACAGCGGTAGCGATCTTCTTCAGCGCTTCGTGTAACTTACCCTGTAAAGACATATACCATTGTGACGTAACACAACACAATTGAAAGATTTGAAAATAAACAAACCAGCTATATATACATTTGTATATATTTACAAAATTTATTAACGACAGTAATAACTGTGTTCAACAATACAGATGTCTATACGTTCGACATATGACGTCATTGTAGATTGACGTCATCACCTGGATTGTGAGGGAAACTGCTTGTTGTTTAGCGGTTTCGGCGACTTCGCGAATTTCACGCATGAGTCGTTTCGCTTCCGGCTGCTCCGAGTCTAGAGACAAGGCGTCTCTGACGTCATAATAACACAA
>QXVZ01009080.1:0-10829 GCA_008931825.1 Phallusia fumigata | reverse complement strand
TTTGACAAGGGGTTCTTGGAAACATGTATTTTGGGAGTGCCCTTTTTTGAAAGGTTTGAAAGCATAAAAGGTTCGTTTCACAGTAAACACAAACACATGTTCAGTAAAACGCACAAACAACAGTTATTCTTTTCTGAGCAACAGACATCAAGTAGAATTCCTAAACCCAATTTTTTAGGAGAAAAAACTGTAACCAAGATCGATGCCAGCACAAAACTTCGACCAACGAAGGCAACTTGTAAATTTCAAAGGGTCTTACCTGAATTGCAAAGTGCATTCGTTTTCGCCTGTCTTGAATCGAGAGTAAGTAGACAGGCTTCCTGCGTTTCCTGATAGCTTGATATGATAAATACAAGGTCAAGGCCTGGGTTCTATCAGTCCTGTCACCTCTAGATGGCGATGCGTCGTCGCCAAAACTAAAAACGTCTGGGTCGAACACTTGCGAGATAGGCTGAAATGCATTCATAGGCTTTTGAATGTCTAAGAATTCCTTTGGGGTGATTCCAAATAAAGCGGCAAAATGTGGAAACAGCTACGCCACAAACAGACAATTTTGTAAAATATTATCGTACATTTTTCCCAAATTTCACGTTCCTATGTGATTTAATGTTACAGATTACTATTTTTGGGATATTATGGTCTAAATGCAAAACAATTATCATGGTTTAAGATGGGCTGGGTACTTTAGGGAATAAAATCAGAGAAAACACTTTCCTTTTCAGTTTAAAACATAATAAATGCTTTCAACAACAAAAAATATTGTTTAATGTTATGTTTAAAGCAAGTCATGACAAAGACCTGAAATAGTTGACACTCTTGATTGATTTTGATATTTAAACAGATCCACCCACTTCAAAACAATAAATGACACTTCAATAAGAAACCATCAAAGGAAGTTTATGGTTTGCAAGGTTTTATATGTCGTCCGGGGTTGAAATTTGTTGTCGACTGTCTTGAAATTGACACCGAAAACGGGAAAATTATCAATCTAACATATTACATCATGTCTCGCTTACCCTTATCAGGTTTCGGAAGCCTGGGGGGACGAAGATGGATTGATTGACCGAAAATGCGCTGCGCTGGAAGAACTGCAAAGGTGACAGCTGAAGACGTTGAATGATGTCGGTATCTGAAAAATCAATTTTTACTGTTAACAGACGGAACTGGTGGCCTGGCGTTAAGTAACCTTAGAGTAAAATGTTTCAAAATCATAAGAAGTGGTCTCGTCACTAGCACCATGGCTGACGCAAAGTAACCGTTTCCTGCTGCATTTAGTTTATGGTGCAAAATGCATGAACAAATCCTATAAAAATCGCCTAGGCGTTCGCAAAAACAGTGTTCCAGTTGCAAATGCCAAAAGAAACGTTACCATATGTTTGCAGCAGATGATACAACATCCTTTTTTCAAGAAACAAAAAATTGTGCTTCGTTAGACAAACCCAATCTAACACAGCGTTTCAGGAACAAAAATGCCACCTCACTTAACATTGGAGTAAGATTTAAGCAAAGCCTTAACAAACCTTTTCAATTTCAACTCGCCAAGTCATTGCATCAGTGTTAGCTGTCACCATTGCTGACAACAAAATATAAACCTAAAGAATATATTTCTATCCCCTGTGTGTGCGTTCTAGCTATGGACTGACTGAATACTACGACCAAGGGCGAGATATATATAAGAATCTAATCCGGTTCGCAAGTCGGCTCGAATTTTAACACAGGGCATGTATACCGCAGGAGTCTGCTTAACGTCAGCAGGGCTTTCCAGAAACTTCCAATAATCTGAGGCGGGGCCACTAAAGCAAGTGACGTTATTATCGACGGGGTACCATTCCACATGCGGTTAACGATTATGAGCAAACAAATTATAAACTGCCACGTAGCGAAGTTTGCATTTTCGCATTAAAGGCAGCCCAGATACAAAGAATGCACAGATGAAAAGAATAACAAACTACTTTTAAACTTCGAATTTGCCAAAAACAATGATAAAAGTGGAAATCACTTGCGTTTCTACACACTTTAATATCCTGTCCTAAAACAGGTATAGTATTAAACCTGGTGCTATTTTGGGTTCAATTCAAACCAGACAATTCCTAAACAGGTTGTACATTAGTCTATAGGCAATTACAATGAGGAGTTGTTTATTGTTGTATTTCAATTTCGACTTTTTCGCAATGACTACATAATATAACTTGAAGTTTTAAAAGCCAAAAAGTTAGGCTCATTTTGATCATCTCAGTTCAAAGGTGCAAACACCACAGTTCACCAACAAACAAAAAGAGGTATCAGCTTTGATCGAGGCTTTTGCTTTGGAACAAAACGACTCTGAATTTCATGGAAATCGTGACTCAACTAATAACCGTATGTACTCACTCGACCCCTCCTGAGAGCCTAGCAGTCGGTTTCCTATACACATTACTAAAAACAGTCCTGAACCTGCATTTTGGGAAATCGGCAAGGGCATTTAAGTTTGTGTTCAATTTAGCTTGAAGATTTAAAACGTCAGAGCACAGTTGCGCCACCTATCTGATACAAGTAGTATGGCCTTCAGTAGTGCGGTGGCGCTCGCTAGTGGCGTGGTATGTTTTCCCAAGGGTTAAAACGGATGTTCTTCAATGCACGGAAACTTCTGACATTCATATCACAGTGAAAAATGTTCGATTTTGTTTAAAAATCAAAACCACTAAAAATACAGTTCACTTTAACAATGTCCCCAAAACAAGACTTATCGCGTTGTAAACGTAAAGACGCAGCAATGCACAAACAACATGCCAATTATGAGAAAAGCGAAATACACAGGTAACTTACCTTCAGGTGAAGAAAACGCGGTTGGTGATGATGTTGCAACGCCAAACAAGAATAGGACGAGCACAATTCTGAAAAAAATATAATCAATATTTTAATTGTCAAATTAAAACATTCCATCGGATAAAATAGTGGTCCCAAACTATGGTACAAGTGCAATTAGTGATACGCAAAGGTCTTCTCGGGGTTACACAAGCAACTGTTTTGCCTATTCATGTGAAGCAGTGGTGTCCAAGTGCGGCCCGCGACGGCATTTCACGTTGCCCGCGGCCGTGGTTTCAAATTAAGTTAAACTTGGCTCGCCAAAGTTTTGATTGAGCTTTTGGGTTGAAACGACGTAATTGAGACCTCACGCAAAAGACGTAATTGAGACCTTACGCAAAAGCTTTCCATGTTTACCGACAAGAAGGAAGAGTACAGGGTACTGGGGCAACACAAGCCCTACAAGGCTGATACGATCGCTGTTTATCCTTGTACTTGCGTACTAATATTACGGTTAAAAACTTAGGAAAAAGGGCGCCCTTACCCGAATAAAATTTGCCCTCATTACTAAAAGTTGGGACACCCCTTATGTAAAGAATGGGAAAAAATTGTTCCTTGTGCATCATATTGTTGCATATATCACTTGAACAATCTCGCAAAAAGTCATTCACTCAGTTGGTTAGTTCTAGTAAGTAGCAATTACGGATTACAGCGATAATGACGTTAATTTGTGATTTTGACAGGGACATTGTACGAACCGAGAAATCGTACGTGAGTACATTAAGGTTTGGAACCACTCGGATAGAATTTGTATCAGTACTCGCAAGGCTGTTTGTTATATCTGATATCTCCTTTTTACCGCCTAAAGTCAGTCACCACTAGACCAGAAAAAAATAAAGCAATAAAAGGGAAAAAATAAAGCAATAAACATTTAAACAGGCAAAAGAAGAGCGGTAGATTGACAGCGGTGGCATGTCATTCCGTTTCAAGAAAATACAAAAATTTTTCAGCAGCTCTCTTTCTCGAAATTTTATTTAACTCATGAACCACGTTATCCGTTTTTCAATCACCTCACAAAAAGCTTTACCGCGAAAATCAGCACAAGTAAGACGTGGCCAATAATCAACTGCCACGCAGCCAGTCAGGTGTCATGTAACATAACCGGTCAAATACAATCATAAGTTCGTCGACCCAGCTGGCACACACACGTGTTTACAGGATTACATTGGCTCAGACTAAGATTTCAGCGCATAAGCTCCAGTGTAAATGCAGATATCGTTATTAGAAAATTTACAAATTTGGCTGTATGCTACATAAAGCGTGAGTGCAATTGACCTGCATGGCGCTTGCCTGGGGCGCAAAATGTAACGAAAATTGTTTCTATCATTCTTGGATAAAAGAGCTTTCCGGTCCATACACTGTAACGACTACACCTACGAAGCTCTGTGCAGTAATATTTTGCAGACGAGCAGCACGATTGGCTTATTGACATTTAGAACACGCTTGAAACCCACGTTGAAAGGTAGAGGCGTCCCGGATAGTTAAGCATGATGCAGTCCTTTTGACGTTTTATTTTAACAATAATGTTGCCTCTTCGGCAAAAAAACTCTATCAGAAGCGACCTAAGGTACTTGTGTTAAAGCTAACTCAAGGATCCGTAAAATGTCATCAAACTTATTATCTAACCATAACAAACACTCGATTGAAAAAACTGCTACAATTGAACACATCCAATTTACCTTCGCCCATTCATGGTTTCTCAGTTTACTCCTAATCCTTCCACACTATATACAATTTCTTGCATCCAGTTGTTTCAACTGCCAAACACTGCTGTAACCACCCAAATGCGCCTACCAGTGTATAGTTTATGCAAAACATGGCAATTCCCGTCACGACATCAACATGGCAATTGCGAAAATGGGGTAGGCGCTGCGGAAACCTTTGATAGCAGCGACCGAAAGTTACATCGCCATTTGAGGGCCTTTGTCGTCTAATCCTCTTGACCAGATAGCGAATCATGGAGCTTTTCCGCTTCTGCACTGCGAGTCAGTCTTGCGGACAGACACGTGATGTGCGCGACCGCCAAGGACTTCCTCAACGAGCTATTGGTGACTCGAAGAGTGAACTTTGCTGTCTTGGGTCAACGTCTGCATCCAATAGGCGAAATATGGAACTGATCAGATATAGATGATTTGTGGTGTCTCATCAGACTTCAGACCGAAAGAATATCTAACTGGTGCGGAAATTTAGATCTGACGTTCATTGGATCAACGTCTTTGCACATGATGGGCAAAAGCGGTTTAAGTAGATATTGATGAGTCGTGTTGGGAATATTTTTTGACTCAGTTGGTAAGAGGGATCATCAGGAGAAAGCTTTTTGTACCAAAGACCGATCTATTGCAATGTGCATGGCAAAGTCTTTGTCAAAGTTTAATTTAAAAGACTACTTTTCAATTTGTGCAATGAAAAATACGATTTGTTGTGTTTTAAAAAAGTAACTAAACAGCCCTATAATGATTTCCAGGCAAAACCGATTTAACAAAGTTTGGACGGTTAAAACGTGGGTTGCAACATACAGCGATGTTTTTGTTAACCATCCTACTTTTCTGTCTAGAAAACCACATATGAGAGAAATTAAACCGGACCATCAAACTCCACACTATGACATGATAGCAACACCTTCCAACGATGCGCTCTGGACATGTTTCCAACGGCGTTTGCATGTTTAACATTTTCCCAAATGACTTTACGTTCCAAGACAAACTGTTACCCTGCAAATGGGTCATGACAAGCATCGAGGCGCAACCAACCTGGGCCACTTCGCAGAAACGCGGCGTTATTACAAGCGTAACCCTTGCTGTTCCCAGACCACATCAACACAAGCCAATCACCGACAGTTGAAAGTGCGCTGAACGGGTGCGTTGCACTGCGACACCAGCAGTTGTGTGGTGAGGTCGGGTTACCCGTTGCACGCTGGTTATCACAGCAGTTCCCACGCTGCCAACTAACCGGGAGGTTCCTTCGTTCGGGGAAGAACAAGGCCTGGCTTTGTTCTGCAGCTGCCACTGCTGTTTTATGGCTTACAGGTGCCTATACAGACCAGGGAGGGCGAATCTGGTAGACCGGTTCTGACCTGTGACGTTGTGGCGACAATGTAGTGTGCAAGATTGGGAAAGCATCAGCATTGCATAATGCGGTCGACGATTTTCCAAACAGGTGCGATGTGAAAACATTGATATTTTAAAACAAGCAATTGATACAAACGCACGACGGCTATAGGGACCAAATGCAACTTTCGATTGTCCAAAAAGAATCATTCGTTAGAGAAGGTCAAAATCACTTGCTAATGTTGATTATTTTATCAAAACATACGGAATTATATCCACTGAGGCCCCTTAAAATGTAATATTTTGCACGTTTAAGCACCTCATGAAAGAAGCTTTTAGTGTGCAAAGTTATGCAAGTAGCAATGTTCACAACGCTTATCGGCTGCCACAATTTCAGTGGAGGGCAAACAATGCGTCTCTAAACATAAAATATCCGCCTTTACAACGCGTAGAGAAAAAGTTTAACATTCGATGGGGAGATATTGGTGCTGCTGTCACCTGATCTGAGCGCAGCAAGTCCCGGATAATGCGGCGCGTGTGCAATAGACGCCACCCAAGCCAGCCAACGGAAACGAGCTGTTATCGCGGGTCAGGACCCAACAAAAGCCGACATTGTCCTGTCAAGAGGTTGAAAACTCATCGCCACTGCCAATAAGTAACAGATGTTTTCGAAGGAGCCAAACCCTAATCTTCGAGCTACAACCTCCTATTTTGTGAAACAACAGTTATGACAATGTGAGCTGTGTTGTTGCAGATGCATTTTCATGGCTGAACGCTTGTGCCGGAGGTTGTTAAGTTGCCGGTAACACTTCTATGGCGTCATAGTGGTAAAAAAAATTGACAGGGTGGGTTGTATACGTTAGGCCTGTCCTTCGCCAAAATTGAGAAGTATTGTATTTTAAAATTTTGTTGTTGGTTATTTTTTAATTACGATTGGTGGAGAATTACATCGTCTGTCAATAATCCTATTAACATTTTTAGTTACTAATAAACACCTAAAGCGTTTTACACTCCACACTTGATTGAAGCAAATTTGCGATTTCTTGCTTTACAAACACAAGATGAGGTAATATTTGCAGCAACGATGTGATGAAGCAAGGCTCGCTAACGTGGCGGCCATCTTGGATTTGTGCAAAACAGAAAACAGGCCAAATTGTAACAATCTATTTCGGTATCGAGCTCTACTAACTCTGGGAAGCAGAGTAGATTTTGACACCACATTCGCTCCCCGCATTTTTGGTACAGGAAATAAGCTAACAATGTAAATTGTTGAAAGCAATATTACCAGGAGAATACTTTTAAACGTTTGGGTTTTGTTCAGCATGATGTAAAATTACACAACACGAAAGTTCACCTTTTACACAAGGGCATCGGTTAACAGGTTCCCAGAAGTGCCGCTATATCGGTCGTATAATTTGGCCATGATGACGTAACCACACTCCAGAGAGACATATCGCTTACACTGCAAACATTCATCAAGAGGCAGTTTATACAATGCCGTGGCCTTGCTATTGTTTCGGGCGCAATTCAGAGTGTTATGAGATAGTTCTAGCACTCGAGATGCAAAACAAGGCAACGACTTCATATTGGAGTCTCCAGTGGGCAAATCAAAATTCAGTAACCGTAACTTTGACTTTTTACATTATTTTTGGCAATGAAGGTTTGAAAGCCAGGTCGGGTTGCGTGGTTTTGTTACATGGACGCAAGGGGTCGGGCACGCTTTCTTCACGTGTGAACTGACTTCAAGTGGAAGTTGGTCGGAAACGAACTCCCCCGCTGATATTTCACACAAGGACCTTGGATCTGCGACGCCTGAAAAGGTTCACTGCCGTCCTCATGATAAACATATCATGTTTTTGCAAAGTTTTTTTTCTTTTACCAAATTGTTAAATACTGTGGCATCGAAACAACTTTAATATCGACAATTGATCGGAATAAGAACGAAACCATTTTTGCAATATTTTGCAAAAGTAGGAAATTTGCCACATGAATGTTTTGAAACAGGTACTTACACGAAGAATCGCGTAGTGGAACGACATAAAATTTGAACAACTTCGATACAACGCGGAAATTAAATTCGAGTGCTTTTGGCACCGTTTTTAACAGGTCACTCACCCTAGCCGCATTCACATGTCCACGCAGGCGACCACACAAACCGGCTAATCAATCTTCACCTTTCGGGCAGAAGACCAGGACTAACATACCAAAGGTCTTAAGAACGGGGCGAAGGTCTTACTAACACCGAAAAACTAATTCCAATCTGTACACGAGGTTTAGGTTGGCTCTGTTCCAGTTCGTCGCTTGGTGACATTTGCTTTGTACAGTTGGTATTAACTAGTTAATCGCTTTAAAGCTTGAAAGATGGGCCAACTTCAACGGTACACCAGCAAGTACAGAGTGCTTGCCAGGCATATTTTAAGAAATTTATAGTGGAATTTTCGAAGGTAACATTTCAAAATTTGACAATTAGAAATCAAAACAACGTTTGGCGAAATCAGATGTTTTTGCAACTAGTGAATCGGAGTTAAACATTTCTCAACGTTTTAAACACAACGCTGGTAATGTTAAAAGTCGGACATTTTCAGTTCTTTTTACCAGGGTCTTTAACAATTACACCACTGGGGATGGTTTTGCCTAAAACAAACCACAAACCAACAAAAAGAAAACATACCACAAACTTGGGAGTAAAGTATCTGCAAACCAACACTTCAAAAAAATAAATTACATTTTCTTGTAATTTTTGCAAGTTACCTTGCATCAAGAACGCTGAGAAACTTCATCTTGTTTTTTTTTACCACAGGTTTAACATTTGGATAAAAAACATTTGCGGGAAGGAAAAATGGTCGAGTAATGTTAGTTAAGTGCAAACTGAGATGCAAATAATCTCAAACAGACAGCAAACAAACTTGTGTGGTCAATTTTCTTTTCCACCCCATTACACAACTAATGCATTTCGATTCGCCGCAGTTCAAACACTTTCTTTCGAAGCACTCAAAAACTTGACCGCTTTGAGTTTCAGGTAAAAAGCCAAGACCTAATACGGGTAAAATCTAAAACTGTGTAAATTGGGTTTTTACTTAAATATGCGACATACGACTCTCCTTATGTGAAAGGTCTTACAGCTTGAAACCAAATTTGTAGCTTTGCTGAAAATTATATTCTGTATTAAACTCGTATAAAGGGGTTTCATAACACATCTCTCAAGTGTTAAGCAATCATATGGAAATATAGTTGGTTTCGCAATAAATGTTTTCTGAAATGCATTTCGTAACGGTTTCAGTTTAAATACTTGTTTTTAAATGAGCAGCAACAAACCACTGCCAGTTTCTAGAAAATGTTGCGTCATCGGAACAGACATTACGCAGCGGAACCCAAAACCAACCAACCAACATCGCCATTGCCTTGTGTTGTTATGAAACGGCAAATAGCACAGCGCGAAACGATATATTCGCTCTAGTAGCTGGCTTATCGTACCAACCACAGTTGCACCTGTAACCCGAGAAGCAATCTCCACGCTTCACGTGGTTTTAACGTCACGCTTTGTTAACGTCGCCACCGGCAAATTTCACGCTCCACGGACGCTTGCGTCATCGCAACACGCTTACGTCACTTTCTATAGACAGACGATGACGCCGGTGGCGCTTTATCGCCTCTAGCGGAGAATCTTTGCGCCGCGTTTTGACTGCTGAGATCCTTATCAGATTGCAGCAGTGTTAAGTTAACCTCAAAGACCGGATTGTTTATTTCAGGTTGCCCGTTGCCCTCCCACTGAAACCTAACTCGGTTTTCGCTACTCAAGCAATTGTTATGGCTGCCGAGTCGAGAAAAGGCCGCCGGCAACGGATGCTTTGCATTGCAACACTCCTTTGTTGCAAACCCGACACTTAAAAAACCTGCAAGCGTTTAAGTTTTTTGTGAAAACTGCAATACACTACCTGGAAGAGTTTAGAAAATATGTCAGCTTGACCTAACAAGCATCTTGGCAAGCTCCCGTATGTTTTATAAACTGGATACCACACAAAATACACAGGCCAGCGTTGCGGAAAAACTGAAGTCATGATGCAATTCGAATCAAGGTCAATGCCTATGGGCATTTGCAACGTACGCTGCTACCGCATGCTTACCAGCGCGCATCTAAATTTAACGCGACAGAAAGAAATGTTTGTTTATGTCGTAAACTATATCGTGAAGGCCATCCATTCATAGATTTTCGAAGCGATTTTAAGACAGAAGTTCGCACGTATCCCAAGACTTTTTACTGAAAGAATAACTTGTGTCATTTTGTAAAGTTTTTGTGGTAATGTGCGAAGCGGAAAATTGGGGTCTAATGGTTTAAATGTATTTTATAAAATATAGGCTAAGTTTTAGTTTTTCATGCAATATATTTGCCGTGGTACCGGAAAAATACGTGCGCAAGTTAACAATCAGTCTGCAACCAGTCAAAGTACCGTTCATTGGTACGCGTGACATGTAAAACACAACATATTGAACATTTGTATCGGCCGGCATTTTACCGCTAGTATTCATGTGCGCAGATGTGGGTGAATTTAGCTTGCCATAAATCCCCATGCCTCGGTTGCAGCGGTGTGTGACGCGGTTGCAGTGGTGAGCAGATTTAAACACTTTTTGCATCATCAGGCGCTCGACGAAGCGGAATCATTTGATGGGCATTACCGCATTAACCGGGGTGTTTGACTCAAATTCTGCTTAGTCGAAATAACAACGGAAATCCAAACCGGTAGGTTACCTGAGAATGGTCCGTGACGTAGCACTGGACACCAGACGGTGCGCCGTTTTTCGAAGGTCTGTGATGACGTGGTGTTGATGACGTAGAAGAGTCGTGATTCGGTGTGGATGAGGAATGTAGAGAGTGCGGGAGGAGGGCATTGGTGGAGAGTCTGACAACGACCCCACTTACCTGCAGACATTGAAACGAAC
>QXVZ01009079.1:1481-12956 GCA_008931825.1 Phallusia fumigata | reverse complement strand
GATCGTTTTAAACTAAAGTAAAGAAAATAATCTTCCTCGAAAATGCAGAAAAATAAGTTAAAGGCATGTTGGATTCTCAGTGGAGTTGTCACCTGAATATACGAAGCGTCCAACTGCTGAATGGCCTGAGTTTTATTGTCCCAAATTTTGACCGACGTGTTTTTGTCTAAAAGTGATATTGCATGTGAAAAGCGTTGCCTAACATTTTGTTAACTTTGTCTTACATGTTCTCAACTGTGGATGGTTTTCCTGCCATTCTTCGCCAAATCGCCACCCCGACAGTGTTTCGAATTCCTCCTCTTGCATCTTGTTTCTGTAAAACAAAACTAGCAATCACGACTTTACTTCTTTCACTTTAGTAATATATGTACACACATCCGGAGAATTGTGAGCCTAATTGCTAATACAAATCTCTATTTCCCGTTACATGGATATACGGTAATTCAATGTCAGTTGATAGCTCTCGGGCTTGATCGATGCAAGTCCCTCCTGGCTACGTAGTTCGTTCTTGTAATTCTTTTACATCTTTTTGCGTAGAACTCAAACTTTTGTACCTTTAGACCCGCGGTGTGTTTTTAATACCGTTTTCATAAGACGACATTGACCCATACTGGCAACGTCTTTGATTTTATGGTTGGTACCAAGCATGATACCTAGGCCTCTAACGCTAATGGTTTTCCGATAATAAAAATGCTTACATTTCACTTGAAGTCATTGACTGAAGCTTCGCCACATCTTTGTCTGTTTCCATCAAACTTTCGTGTTCCATGAGTAGTTTGTACACGTACATGTATTGTTTCTGAAATAAAATTAAACTTTTTACAATACCACTGACTTGTTGCCAAAAGGGAACATCCAGGATTTATATATCGATTGATCAATCACATCACATCACATCAGTATCTGCGGCGTTTGAATAAAATGTTGCAATAAAGGTTCTGTCAACACTCCATAGGCCTATAAACGATGAAAATAACTCCATACTCCATACTTGATTTTGAATCATGTCTATTCGATTTTCCCTCATTCTTAGAACAGTTCGTGGCACATTAACTGTTCCTTTGTCGTCAAGTTCATGAAACAAAGTGTCCATCGCTATGTAAGTTCCTGTACGTCCCACACCAGCACTAGATGCAGTGAATAAGGTTTAATATGGATCAAATCAACATCTAGTAAAATCAGGTTTACCTGCAGTGAACAATGATGGGAGCATTTGTGTGATGCAAATTATCGACCATGTTACGTAGGTAGATCATGTTGGATGTAGTTACAGGAATCCCATGATCGGGCCAAGTTGTGTACTGCAACTGNAGTTCGTGGCACATTAACTGTTCCTTTGTCGTCAAGTTCATGAAACAAAGTGTCCATCGCTATGTAAGTTCCTGTACGTCCCACACCAGCACTAGATGCAGTGAATAAGGTTTAATATGGATCAAATCAACATCTAGTAAAATCAGGTTTACCTGCAGTGAACAATGATGGGAGCATTTGTGTGATGCAAATTATCGACCATGTTACGTAGGTAGATCATGTTGGATGTAGTTACAGGAATCCCATGATCGGGCCAAGTTGTGTACTGCAACTGTGTTATGGTCCGTTGCTCCTGAAATAATTATCACACGTTTTGTGGGGATTTGATTGGTAAGCAAGAAAAGCTTAAGACAGAAAACAAAACCGGTATTCAAACTTACCTTATGTCCTTCGAAATAAGCGTCACTGATGCTTACAATATATTTTACGGATAAAACATAATCAAAACGCCATTTTATGCGTTTTTTGACTCTCCAAACCTGATTTTGCTCTAGCACATACCGTTGACTTGGATAAAACAAACTGTCGTTGAACGATTCCACACATGTCTGTTTCTTGTTGTGTTTGAACTTTAAATTTTGGTGACAACTTTGTTTCGGATCCAACAGTGGGCCAGTATTGTTCACACTTTGTCTGCCGAATAACAAAGAAAACCTTGTTATCACCGAAGTTTTTTTGCTAATTCTAGTTTATCCCAAAACCAGGGAAGACTGCTCGACTTTTGCATTTTTATCAATTGAGAAAAACCAACCTTTCCGTTTTCTCTCAAGCCAGTCAGCATTACGATGATGTTGGAGTTTTCCTGCCACACCATCCACCAGAAATCGTTGATTGTCTCCTTCTTCGGACCCTGAGTGGCGATAAACTTCCTCTCGTTATCGTAACCCGGTATATAAGCGGCGTTGATGTAATCGTTTCCACCGGTTCCTTGCAAAACCACTCGGGCATGATCGTCTGTAAAACAAACATCAGTACAACAAAAATATAGAAGCCAAATATCCCAATTGATTTGCTGTGCGGTTCTAACACATAAGCCAATGATGTTGAAAAAGTTGAGACCCCCACAAAGTCGCGAACACCGGATTTTAACGTCTGTCATTTTTCCTGTTGTAGATGTTGGGCGTGCTTGTAAACATGTTAATATTTGCGGATATGTATGGCCAAAAGCAATGCATGCTTTAATTCGATGCTATAACAGTTTACATGCGGTCTAAACTGTTTAGGTGTTGCTCTGTCTTCCACTGTTTAGGTGTTGCTCTTGTCAACCACTTTCGAACACTGATACAAAGTAATCTTGTACGTTTTTCATACTTACATGGGTAAATATTCTTGTATCGGTTTCTCTCCGCGTTTTCCGGCAACTGTGACACGTCTCTTGTGTTTTGGTGATTTTTGCACTTATTCACAATGCTCTGAAAAATAACAAATAAAGCAATAAATAACTAAGCGACTATTTCTAAATTCCTTTGGAAACTGCATTTTCCAATGTTTGATCAACGCAGTTTTCGTGCAATTGGGTCCAGATGCTTACTAAGTCAATTTACCGTTTCAGATTCGGTTCTATGATGAAATTTTGACAAAAGCACTTCTAATAAAAGCTCCAATTTTTTCAGCTTATAAAATATATTTAAATCTACATTTTCATATTAAACGGCTTTAATCGTGACGGCATTTAAACGTCGTGTCTTACGTCACGCACGCTTAAACTTGTGACGTCATCGCTTTTGTTGCATGACCTTGGCCATGCTGGTGCTAATTTTAAAAATACTTAGCAGGTTGTGTGTGTGTGGTGTACCCGAAGTCAATTTCGAGCCAATGACAAACTTTTGAGCTGCATGTCCTAAAGGCTTTCAAGCTTTTCTTAAGAACCGTTACATACAATTGTTCGTTTATTGTGGGTTGCGTGTTTAATCACCATTAAAAGTTTGCTCCAATGGCATGCCTAACTACCAAACAACATCAGTGTTCGGATCCGACTATGTATGGTCATTTTACTAATTTTGAATGACTCAACAAACCTTAAACTCCTTGCCAAAATCCAAGCCTGACTCAGCATTTTTCTTGTACAAGTCAAACAACTTGGTGACTCTGCTGTTTGTAGTTGGTCCGTTATTAGGGTTTCTTAAGTTTTCGTAGACGCCGTTTCCGAATTGATCTGCAATAACGAATCGAACGAACTGATAATATTCTTTGGTTACAGACGTACGTGGTTCTTAAACTGTGCGTCGCGACGCCCAGGTTCGTCGTTTTAATTTTCAAGAGCGCTGCCTAATAATTTACATTGAAAACTTTACATTTAGCGAGCAGCTTGGTTAATACCCTATTTGCCAACCACCAGTTAATGGTGGCGAAGTTACAGAGGGAAATATAGAAAGGTCATGAACGTTACCTGTTGGTGATGACGATTGATGATTGGAAACTTTTACTCGTGAAAGTTGGCCCTTGTCTAGCCTACAAAACGACAAAAGATAAACGCCGAGCCTTTGGAAACTCTCCCATGCGCTATATATTCACTCTTTCACTAAATATAAATCGCATCAGTCATTTGTGCCACTCTTTGTTTCGCGTAAGTTAAGTGGAGAGGAATACAATAAAAATGTTTGATCATGAACTTTCGTTTTTTGAAATGCGAAAGTGCGTCAATAGCCTCCATTGCTTTTATGAATCTGTTGTGATATGATGTCATTAAGGTTGCTGTCAGCCAAATTTGTTAAAGTCATACCTGTCCTTTCGGCGTGTAAACAGGACCATCAGCCCAACAATAGCAAACACCAGAAGCACCACACCGACCACTAGACCAGCAATCATCCCGGAGCTTAACGTGTTTGCATTTGCTGAGCAACAAAGTTTAATAAAGACCAGAAGTAAAGTTTATATTCATGTACATGGTGCTTACGAAATTATTACCCCAAAACCAGTTACTGATGTAGCTTTCCAATACGTTTTATAAACGTTTCGGCAAGCAATGTTGCTAGACAATAGGTAACCCTTCGTACAATCGCCGTTTATGTGCACCCTAGAATAACGTTGACTGTCCCTTACCTCCAGGATAACACGTTGGAGGGGGATTACCCGGTGTTGTTACTGTCTGATTGGATGTTATGTTTGTGGTGATTCGACCGGTGATCATAACTGTGATCTAAAATATCGAAAATACGTGTTTTGTTGTGTATATTTTAAGTTCTGATCTTTAATAAATTTAATGTGTAAGTTATTTCAGTTTATTCTATGCTTTGCCTGGATTGTTACTTGCCTGGTGGAGGTATTAACTAAACCATCTGAATTTTGTGAAACTAACCTCTCACAAAACAACTTTTTTTAATTTCGTGTTGATCGCATAGAATGGAATACAAATAAAACCAGCCGTAAAGCATATAAGCAGCTGGATGCGGTATCTAACTTTGATTTTAGAATATTTACCTTGATATTGTAATCGCTGGCAAAACTGAGGTTTCCAATGGTTGTCAATAGATCTGAATAAGGTGCGTAAGTTCGTTGGTTCTGTTCCAAAACATGAATTTCAACCTAAATACAAATTTGGCAACAGAATTGTTTGTAGAATTGTCACAGTTTCTGATAGAAAATCAAGTTAAATGCCACCTTTGCAGTAAGCTTGGTTTTGTTAAGGATTTGATCAAGTCCAGTCCAACTGACCACAACAGCTGAGGCGTTGCATTCAATTGTCTTCACAGTGATTCTGACTAGGGAGTGAGTCACGACGTGAAATTTATATGCAACGGCGGGATAATTTTAAATTAGTCACAAAGATTTGTAGCCTACATAGCTTTATATGTCAAGAATTTTAATCACACACGTTTTACTTGGCAAGCGTAGTAAGCCGGTTCTCCACTGCAGTTCATGCTTGACTGCTCCCATCCGACCCCATAATGCAACGCTCTCTGGTGACAAGATGTGACGTTGGAAACTGAGAAGTTTGCCGGAGATCCGTCGCTCCAATACCAATCATGCAAGGAAGTGTTGTAACGAGCTCCAACAAAAACATTTATATCTGAAAACAATGTGGCTTGTTGACGTGCGACAGTTTTGTCCTTCTAATGTGATCTAAAAAACAAACGCTTACTCGGTGCCAGGAACGATCCTCCGTAGCGAACAAAGTGTTGAAATGTCTCATTAACATTTCGCAACTTATACGAACCAATAGCAGGAGGCGCATAATCACTGAAATAATTGTATATCTTCTTCTGACCGTTTGCGGTGTTGTTGTGGGAAAACAAGCTAAACTGTAAAGTCCATCCTGCCAACAGTTATTTATTTGTTAAAAAGTGTTTAAAGTTTTGCTCTATTCTTGACAAACTCTTTTTTAAAGTTATTGTTATTACGTTAGTGAGTTCGTCTCTAAAAAATATGCTTAAATCAAAAAAGTCAATGCCAGCGTTTTGTAGCTTTGCATTTCGACATACTTTTGCTTTTAAGTAGGTAATTAGGTAGGCAATTGCTGCGAAATATTATTAATCGTTTCTGTGCAAAAAGAGAGTTTAATCTGTTTAAAATTGCCTTCAAACTAGTTTAGAAGTTATTGCAAAGCAAAAAATTGAGCACAAACCATTTGGTTTGCTATCTATTAGGAATTGACAAGTTTTTCCAATAGTCACTCCCCACTTGTAATTTTTTTTGCCTGCCCAAGCATCGCAGAAGAAAATTGGTTGAATCATGTTTTTAGGATCGCTGCAGTTGGCAAAACATATTTCTTTAGTTTTTATTCAAGATCACAAACTTTTGTTTCCACAAAGTTTCAAAGGATTTTACCTCTTATACAAGTCGAAATACCACAGGTGTCCGAGTTTTTCGGCACTCTTCCAGAATTCTACTTCAGTGGAATTGTATGAGTATTTGTATCGTTCATATGTTTTGTCGGGATCGTAAAAAACATAAACCCGCTGTAAATCTAAAACAAATTAGACTGAAGGACTTATTTTTTGGAAGTAAATTTTTTACAACCCTTTTTTTCCATTTTACATTTCCACGCTGGCAAACGGTTTCTAGAGTAAGATTTTATTTCCTATCTGTCACACTCTTGTATCAACGCAAACCTGTTGTGTATTTTCCTGTCATGAGTTGAGTCAGAGTTGTGTTGATCTGTGAGTCATCTGTCATGGCAAGATTTCCACCCAGCAAGGAACATTTCTCCTGTGCAGTGTTTGCATCCACAAGATCGTTAGACAATATCAATACACTGTCCTTCACTGCTTTTAAAGAACCTACAAAAAGAATTTGTTTCTTGTAAGCTTGCTGTCCGTAGTGTTGGTGCAACCACTTTGCATAAAATATTGTGTTCCCTTAAGCAAGCCACGGATAAAATCGGCAATAGTTTATCACTGTTTGGCTTGATTTTTTTAGGTTAATTCTTGAGTGCTAACAAATAAACATCAAAGGTCAGCAAGTATGAAAACTGGGTTATAATCGTTTCAAAAATTATAAAAATAATGTACAAACGTTTTCCTTACTGTTGGTTTGTCCTTTGGAATATTGAATCAACAGAAAAACCAAAATTTTGCCAAAGTAACGACTGGTCATTGCTCTTCAGGTTTAAGACTAATTACAAATCAATTTATTTTTTAGTTGCTTTCTATTAAGTAATAAACCAAACCTGTCAAAACGGAAGTAAAACGTGTCTAAAGTTTGGGGTAATCTCATCAACCTCCCTGATGTGCCTTTAAAATATGAAGCTTAGTTTCTCGATCTATTTGCTGATAAGAACCGAGTTTTTTGGCAACATGGGAAATAAAATTTCATTACTACACTCATTTTTAGTTGCCGAACTACATGCGTTTCAACGTACAAAGTCTTATAATTGCTGCAAGTAAACCTGACTACCATTGTTCTCATCCATAAAAAATTATCTTACTGTGTGCTGTGTACAAATACGCATGACTTTCGTTTCTGTCTGTTATAGTTATTTTAGATAGTTGAAGCGAATAAACTGGGAACGACAGAACTTTCTTTACCCTAAGAAGTGTTATCACTTAAACATTTACTATCATACAACAGTCTTACACAGTCTAATCTATACACTATGCATCAATCTGTTTGGCGGTGTTTCCAGATAATAATAAAGCATTTTGTTTCGTTTTTGAACAGTTACATGCAAATAAGTCTACAGTTGTTTTAATTGTTGACATGGGAAAAACCGCTGCGTGGAAATTAGCTCATCAACTCATAGCCACGAATCTGTCATAAGCAGGCTATTATAGTTGCCTTAGGTTTTGGGCATTAAACCATTTTTATATGGGAGTTTTTTTGTTACATCAAGATTAATATTCCTAAATTTTTAATCTTGCTATTTGTCCTTAGGTACAGTCTTCTTACGACATAGTTGCATGCTAAACCTCTTTGGTGAATTCTTAGGCAACTTTTTGAGACACGTTATGTACTGAATACAAAGCCCTGGAAATGCTTTTCCTTGTCTACGTTAGTTTTCTGAAGAAGTCTAAACAAGTTTGCTATTCATAAATAAACGCTGAAAGGGACCAACTGGAATAGACGTTGTAAATTTAAATATATATTAAAAAACCCTTCCTCCTTACAGTGCTACTGCTCCTGAAGTATTTA
The DNA here is from genome assembly GCA_008931825.1 of Phallusia fumigata. NCBI lineage: Eukaryota > Metazoa > Chordata > Ascidiacea > Phlebobranchia > Ascidiidae > Phallusia > Phallusia fumigata. The sequence goes on along the minus strand of QXVZ01009079.1, from coordinate 5,075 downwards.
CCAAAGCGCACAAGGAAATAAACTAAAATCCCAGGGCTGAGACCTTTCTACCTCACTCTGTCCTTTCTCCAAACCCAGCACTGCTGTTGATGCATGTGTCGTTATCGCCAGCTGCTACGTCATAAAACCAGCATTCCAGATATCCTGAAAAACAACTTGCGTGCTGACTTGCTTTAGTAAACATTTTGAAGATACACAGTGATCCAGGATTACATTTTAACATCCTAAACTATTTTGATGTCCGGTTTTTCTGTATTTCGCGAGCAACTCGGCTTACTTCTATTTTATCAACCACCAGTTAAATAGAAGTGAAACTAAAAAGAAAAACAATGCACGTTTATACAGCCACCTTCGGGTGACTCATCCAACGATTGATGATTGGGAACTTCTGCTTATGAAGGTTGGCCCTTGCGCAACCTGCTAAAGACGAGGGAAGTTCCCCTTTCGGTTCGATTGCGGTAAACAAAACAAAAAGACTGATCCTGTCTTTTTTCATCAATGCGTCCAGCCAAATCAAAACATACCTGTCTCTTCGGAAGCACGATCAACAGTTCAACAAACACCAAAAGAAACATGGCGTTCACAACATTTCAGAGTTAATCGTACTTGCAATTTTTGAAGACCCAAGTTTGTTGCATGTTTTGTTTTGTTCTCAATGCTTCCTACACAAATGTCGCCATTCTAGCTGCTTCAGCCGCGTAATCTCATTATAAGTACTCGACCGTTTGAAGGTAGTGTTGCGCAATACCTCATAACGACCTGAGTCCATAGAACAAACCGCGTCTGGCACGCCCCAGCAAACAACAAAATCATACCTTATCTTTTGATATATTGGGTTTAGAGCGCTGAAAATTTGCACAGAACTAAAGTGGTCGAGCTACCCGACTCCAAAAATGTAAAAAAAAATTTTTTTTTGCTAAAAACCCTAAATTTCGGAATGTGCAAATTTTCAGCGCCCTAAACCCAATATATCAAAAGATAAGGTATGGTTTTGTTGTTTGCTGGGGCGGGCCAGACGCGGTTTGTTCAAAGGACTCAGGTCCCATAACGCAATTTGATAATTTCTGGTTTGAAACCAACCTCGCATGCTTTGTCCTTTATAGCGGAACAGATTACTGGAGTATTACCCGAGTTTTGCTGTCAAATCAAATTCGATGATAACAATTGGACTCTATGATTGGATAGAGCTTACGGACATTCGCCAGGAAAGACAACCTCCACAGTTAACTTTGTATGGTGATCATCAATGCATGGAAACGTAGGGTGTTGATAATTACAATTACAAGGACAAAGTCAAAACTTAAAAATCGCACAACGATTGAACTGGAAATGGTCTAGCGGTAAAAAGAGGAGACAAAATCTTATTCTCTGGGTTTTTGAGACAAAATCTTATTTCTCTGGGTTTTTGTTGCATTTTGTTGCTAAAGGAAACAAACTGTAAACTATTCGCCTTATTGTAATCTTTCAAAATCTTAAGAACTTAGCATGCATATCGTGCTTTTTATTTGATAGCAAGTGGAAGTTAACATGTAGTTGTGACGTGTCTAATTGCACAGAAAATCACAAATGTTTTGGTTTTTTTTACAATAAAAAACAAACATACAACGAAAAATGGCGACAATCAACATTATTATGTTGAGGGGTACTTCGATATTTGATCCTGTTTTCTGAATCATATTCTTTGTTGTTGACACAAAGTTATCCTGCATATTTACATTTTAGAAATTTTTGTCAATTTTTTAACAATCGTTAGTTTTCTCTACTGAAACATTAGACGTTTCTTTAAATATGTGTTTTCGTGTTTTTTACATACAAAACAGTTTCAACTCATATTATACATCTCAAATTCGCTTAAACTGACTAGACAAATGACAAAGATCAAATCCAAAGTACAGGGACATGAACATGAAAACCAACAAGGTGTGTGAAAATGGCTTGATTATTTGACGGCTTCGTATAGGGAGTAAGGATTTGTTGGTTTATTTCCCTTAAAGTTTTCATATTCGTGTTCATTTGCGTTTTTGCTGGCGGAAGGTTCTGTGAAACAAAAATAAAATCAATTTGTGAACTTTCTTGTCTTGTGTGCACTTCATACGTTTTCCTACCTTCAGGTATTTGATGTGGAGTCTGTGTCGTATTTCCATAAAGTTTATCTTGCGTAGACCTGTTAAAAACATAAGATAGACTGAAGCTCTGATTGATCACTATGCTTTAGCGTTTGATTATTAGCGATTAGTTAGGTTGCATGCCCTATCCGACCGATCATGTTTGTCTTTCATTTTCACGTATTTTTTTAACACAAAATTCTGCTTTTAACAAAAGATTGATGATTTAAAGAGCCCCTTGTAAAAATTGATCCTTACGTAGGATGTAAATCAATACGAAAGATTTCTGTTGTTCTAGAAACTATCTTTCCGTTAAAAATTTATGACAGAACACTTTTGTTTTCCAACTTCCGCGTTTAGTTACATTTAAAGTTACGCTTAGAATACGCGAGAAAATTGAAAAAATACGCGAGATATGAAAACACGGGTCATTGTTTATTTCCATACCGGTTTGTTATGTATTGTAATAAAGGGTAAAACTAGAATTAGGCAGGCTCTCGACATAATTTAGGTCATACCTGTCTCTTCGGCGCATATACACGACCACCATTCCAACAATGGCATGCAACAGAAGCAGCGCACCGATCACCAGACCTTCAGCAATCATCCAAGAGCTTAATATGCTTGTATTTGCTAAACAAAATACACTTCGGGAAATACTTGAAGTGAAAAATGACTCCAATACAGTTAATGCAACTTTTTACTTGGAATTCTCAGTGGGTAATGTTGCTAAGTATATAATCATCGGGAAGCCATGTTGCAAATATTCGTTACTTATTAGTTTGATTAGTTTGAACATTTTCGTTTCGGTGCAACCCTACAATAGCATAAACTGCCCTTTACCTTCGAGAAAACAGATTTCGGAGGGATTCCCCGGAGTTGCTACTGTTAAATCGGATGTGATGTTTGTGTTGATTGAACCGTTGATAAAAACTTTGATCTGTAATTCAGGGATTATGAAAGGGTTTGCAAAAAAACACATTCCAAAACCGAATTTTTGGATCAGTACAATTGGCAATCATATGATGTCATATAAAATGATGTTTTGTGGAGATCTCCATAGAAATCTTTCCTTGTAAGTGGCAGTGTTTTTTAACACATAAACTTTTGCTTACCCAAATGTTATACGAAGTGGATTTTTGGAGGTTTTCGATTGTTGTCGAATTGTCCAAATACGGAACAGTGACTGTTTGATTCAAACTCTGGACGTGAATCTCAACCTGTGTGTGTTTGGTCAAATGATAAATTCTCAGAAAACACAACACAATAACAGACTAATTCGCCCGACCCACAAAATCCACGCAACCACACAAAGTGCTTTGGTACCTGCGCTGTAAGACCGTTGTTGTTGATAAATTGACCAAGTCCACTCCAACTGACCACCACACTTAAAGCGTTGCATGGAAATGTCTTCGCAGTGACTCTGACTAAAGAGTTAGTCACAACGCCAGATATAAATGCAACAGCGGGAGAATTAAAATTAGCCACG
>QXVZ01009077.1:0-14261 GCA_008931825.1 Phallusia fumigata | reverse complement strand
AAACATATAGTTTGTTGTTGATAAAACAGACAGTTTGCATGTGGCAATACACCCAAACCAAATTTTACAGCGCAATCTAAGGATACAAAATTCTGTGTTATTTTAGGCAGTCTTGATTAGTCGGGTGGTGAAAATCTTCAAAAGCCATGTAAGAGGTTGAGATCAATGTTAAAGGCCAGACCATAATATGTAATCGATAGATTGGTCAACAGGACACAAAATGTGATTTGACACCCTGTAACTACCTAAAGATGTTTTTAACCTCCCTGTATTCCCAGCCATATTAGTAACCCAATTAATCACCTCCTGTAAATGTAAACATAAACCTGACATATGAATCTCTGTTGTATTAATCAGTTACAATAAAGAAAGACAATTCTAGGAACTTAACCACCTTACTAACTGAAAAATAGTTTTAGGTTTAGCCCAGGTTAAAAATTATTGATGATGTGAATCATTAAACAGCAATAAACAANTTAACCTCCCTGTATTCCCAGCCATATTAGTAACCCAATTAATCACCTCCTGTAAATGTAAACATAAACCTGACATATGAATCTCTGTTGTATTAATCAGTTACAATAAAGAAAGACAATTCTAGGAACTTAACCACCTTACTAACTGAAAAATAGTTTTAGGTTTAGCCCAGGTTAAAAATTATTGATGATGTGAATCATTAAACAGCAATAAACAATTGGCTCATCCTTTAATCTTAGAGTTTAGCGGATGATAACCAACGTGGCTTGGAAGCATTGTATGCAGGCAATGAGATGATCAATATGCTGGTGTCATCAAATTTTTCTGCTGACTCATACCAGACTGCTCACATGAGAGCTGAGCAGTTCTTCAGCCAAAGCAATGCTCCTTCACAGCATGTTGTGCATGCCATCGGTCATTGTCATATCGACTCAGGTTCGTATTTAGTTTTGTGCCAGTATTGTGAACATGTTTTAATGACCAATACACAAAGGGCAAAATATTTTATTTCAAAAATTGAAGTTGCCCTTAGTTTTTTGGCAAATTCCCAATTAAAATACCAAACTTATTTTTAAAGGTTCACAGCAAGTTTGTACTCTTGAACATAAAATGTGAAGATGATTTAATGATCGTTGTTGGCCCAGCACCTAGAATTAAAAAAAAATATATGTTTGAATCCTTGGTTACTGGCTTGTTATGACCCATCTCTATTGTTGAAATATGTTTACTGGTAATAAAATAATACATATTGGGTATATCAACTAAATTGTGGCAACATTTTAGCATGGTTGTGGCCCTATGATGAAACTATTAGGAAATGTGCGAGAAGTTGGATTTCAACTCTGTCTCTTATGAAGAAGTATCCCGACTTCAAGTTTGCATGCTCTCAGGTCTGTTTCCTTCCACAAGAATAATGTCACTTGATAATCTTTTTGCCATAATAGCTGTCTTTGATATTATTTAACCTATTTTGTTTATACATTGGAGCATTTAAAAAATATTTTTTTTGCATTTTGGGGGTTTTTGTGCTGCTTTGTTGCAATGTGTTAGTAAATTGAGCCTCCCCACCGTTTAGCTTTAATAGTTTTTTGACTTGTTTNGTAATAAAATAATACATATTGGGTATATCAACTAAATTGTGGCAACATTTTAGCATGGTTGTGGCCCTATGATGAAACTATTAGGAAATGTGCGAGAAGTTGGATTTCAACTCTGTCTCTTATGAAGAAGTATCCCGACTTCAAGTTTGCATGCTCTCAGGTCTGTTTCCTTCCACAAGAATAATGTCACTTGATAATCTTTTTGCCATAATAGCTGTCTTTGATATTATTTAACCTATTTTGTTTATACATTGGAGCATTTAAAAAATATTTTTTTTGCATTTTGGGGGTTTTTGTGCTGCTTTGTTGCAATGTGTTAGTAAATTGAGCCTCCCCACCGTTTAGCTTTAATAGTTTTTTGACTTGTTTTCAACTGATACAATTCCATGTGTTGCAGGCACAGCAGTTTGATTGGGTGAAACAGAACTATCCCCACATTTTTAGTGAGATGAAAAGGTTTGCACAAAAAAATCAGTTTCTTCCTGTGGGTGGGACATGGGTTGAAATGGTAAGTGTTTGTATTAAATTTTTATTGTTCTAGCTAATAAATCTTCTTAAACTAGTAATTTTACCACACTGATTTGGGAAAAAATGGCACAGTGTAATTTGTTTTCAAAAATTATTGACTATACTTTTTTAGTCCTTTTTTAATACAAAAGTTGTAAACATTTAACAAGAAACCACGCCTTAAAAAGATACTGACTATAGATTGTTTGTTTTGTTTTTTTGTTGTGGACAAAACCATGCCAGAATATGTCACGCTCACATTAGGGGAACCATCCAGCTACCTGCCTCATTGCAGTTTTGAAAATTTTTTTTAAATTGTATCTGGTTTTACTGGGTTGCAGCACATATGCTTTTGTTTATTAAACAGATAAACACAAGAGATCGGGCCAGACTAGAAACACATAACTGTGTGAGGTCAAGGCCTTTTTACTGACCCATACACCACCTAGTGTACAGTTATGTAGTTCAACAATATATACTATAAACCCTTTTTTCATGTAAACTTATTTTTCAAAACTCCACTGTACTAGGATGGCAACTTGCCTACTGGTGAATCCATGGTGCGACAGTTTTTCTATGGACAAAAGTTTTTTCGCGAGGAGTTTGGGATTACTTGTTCGGAATTCTGGCTACCTGACACTTTCGGGTACTCTGCCAATCTGCCGCAGATCATGAAAGAAGCAGAAGTGAAACGATTTGTGACGCAGAAGATTTCTTGGAGTTTAGTAAATAAGTTTCCAGTAAGTCATTACTTTATTAGCCTTGTGTTCTTGGATTTCACTATGTTCTAAATTTTGACCGGGGTTACTGGTTATTGCTTTCAATTTGGGATGTAGATATTAAATTGTATAAAATTATTTCTCTTGAACTGATTATTACAGGTTAAAAACCAAAAATGGTTTGTTGTACAAACAAATATGAACATTTTGGGTTGTGTATGCCGTATTGGTTTTCTGTCTAAGATTGCAATTAGAATGTAAACAACTTTACTGACATGTTAGGTTTAGGTTTTAAAAAATTATTATCAGTTAGAAAAAAATTAAAACCATTTCTGTGATATTTACAAATGTTGAATACTTCTTATTTCAGCACCATACATTTTACTGGGAAGGTATTGATGGAACAAAGTAGGTTAACTTTTTTACACAGTCATCAAGGCAAGCTAATCAATAATTAAGTGGTGGTATGTTTACTTTTTAGGCAGTTGACACATTTTCCACCGGGTGAATCATATGGAATGTCGGGTACAGCTAAGGAAGTAAGTGAAATTTTAACTTTTTGCTTTCGTTTGGTTTGTGGTATTGATCATCACTCTATTCAAGTTGGGTGCTTGGCCAAGTGTTAAAAGTGATGCTCAGTGCTCTAGCAACATCTGAACATAAAGATAAGCAAAAATTCAAATAACCGTATATCTGTAAAAAATTTATCAAAATATTTTCTTTTCATTGCCACATACAAACTTATCTCTCTGAAAGTGGGAAAAAAAAGTGGGAAAAAAATGAAAATTTTGTAATGAATATTGTGACTTCTGCAGCTACTTCACACAATGAACAATCACGCTGACAAGGGACGCTCCAACTCATCCATGTTTTTGTTTGGCTATGGAGATGGGGGTGGCGGGCCAACGTAAGTACTAACAATTAAACTTAGCATTATTAGAAGCAACAGCCCATCTAGAACTTCCACTGGGTCGACTAAACTTGAGGACCTTTAGTTTTTGTGTTTGTTCAAGCAAATGCCTTTTTAGGGAAGCAATGTTGGAAAGATTATCACGTATGAATGACTGTGCTGGCCTTCCTAAAGTCAACCTATCGTCCCCANTCCGAATTGGATGAAACTTGGACAGTTTGTATAACATGTCATTGTGGTGCAATAGTTAATGTTTTTACCCTGTAGGCCAAGCAGTTACCCCACCAGCCCCCTAAAATGTGTACTGTTATTTAACAATGTCCAAAGTTGATGCAGCTTGGACAGTTTGTAACACATGTTTTTATGGTGCGCTGAATGCTTTGTTTACATCTATAGCCTGGGCATGTTTTCAGAAAAACGCAATATGTAGAACTTTGCATGTATGGGGACCCATGCGTTTCTGCCAGCGGAAACAATCATGTCATAAATAGCGCAGGTAACTGAGACCCAATGTAATATAATGTGGGGAATCTGTCATCTTTTAATATCGGGTAATAGTGTATAATGGAATGTCTATATATGGTAAGCCACCCTTCTAGTTTTATGTTACATTGATGTGAGAAAAAGTGACACAGAGTGAGATGCAAATATCTCCGATGTTATTAGAGTATCATTTATGGGAAAAATTTTTTTTCAAAAAAGAATGACCATGATATCTTTTAAATAAAAAGTAAGATTTTTTTCAATACAAAAAGTGTAAACATTTAACAAGAAACCAAGACTTAAAAAGAAAATGACTATAAATTGTTCATTGGTTTTATTTTGTTGTGGACAAAACTATGCCAGAATATGTTACGCTCACATTTAGTGCGCCATCGATCTACCTGCCTTTTTGCAGTTTTGTGGATGATTTTTTTAATTTTAGTTTTTATCCGGTTTCACTGGGTGGAGCACTTATGCTTAGGTTTTTTTTAGATCAGACTAGAAACACATAACTGTGCGAGGTCAAGGCTTTTTTACTGACCCTTACACTAACTAGTGTACAGTTATGTAGTTTAACAATATATACTATAAACCTTTTTTCATGTAAAGTTATTTTTCCAAACTCCACTGTACTAGGATGGCAACCTGCCTACTGGTGAATCCATGATGCGACAGTTTTTCTATGGACAAAAATTCTTTCGTGAGGAGTTTGGAATAACTTGTTCAGAGTTTTGGCTACCTGACACTTTTGGGTACTCTGCCAATCTGCCGCAGATCATGAAGGAAGCTGAAGTGAAACGATTTGTGACGCAGAAGATTTCTTGGAGTTTAGTAAATAAGTTTCCGGTAAGTCATTACTTTATTAGCCTTGTGTTCTTGGATTTCACTATGTTCTAAATTTTGACCTGGGTTACTGGTTATTGCTTTCAATTTGGGATGTAGATATTAAATTGTATAAAATTATTTCTCTTGAACTGATTATTACAGGTTAAAAACCAAAAATGGTTTGTTGTATAAACAAATATGAACATTTTGAGTTGTGTATGCCCTATTGGTTTTCTGTCTAAGATTGCAATTAGAATGTAAACAACTTTACTGACATGTTAGGTTTAGGTTTTAAAAAATTATCAGTTAGAAAAAAATTAAAACCATTTATGTGATATTTACAAATGTTGAATACTTCTTATTTCAGCACCATACATTTTACTGGGAAGGTATTGATGGAACAAAGTAGGTTAACTTTTTTACACAGTCATCAAGGCCAGCTGATCAATAATTAAGTTGTGGTACGTTCACTTTTTAGGCAGTTGACACATTTTCCACCAGGTGAATCATATGGAATGTCTGGTACAGCTAAAGAAGTAAGTGCAGTTTTAACTTTTTGATTTCTTTGGAAGCTGGGTGCCTGGGCAATCAGTAAAGGTAAACTCTTCTGAACATGAAGATAAGCAAAAGTTTAAACAATCTAAAACACAGTGAAAAAAATTAAAAATCGTTTCCTTTTATTGCCACATACAAACTTACCTCTCTGAAAGGTCGAAAGTGGGAAAAAAATTGTGAAAGAATATGTAATGAATATTGCAACTTCTGCAGCTACTTCACACAATGAACAATCACGCTGACAAGGGACGCTCCAACTCATCCATGTTTTTGTTTGGCTATGGAGATGGGGGTGGCGGGCCAACGTAAGTACTAACAATTAAACTTAGCATTATTAGAAGCAACAGCCCATCTAGAACTTCCACTGGGTCGACTAAACTTGAGGACCTTTAGTTTTTGTGTTTGTTCAAGCAAATGCCTTTTTAGGGAAGCAATGTTGGAAAGATTATCACGTATGAATGACTGTGCTGGCCTTCCTAAAGTCAACCTATCGTCCCCAACACAGTTCTTCACCGAAGTGGAGCAAAGTGCTAAAAAACTGTGCACCTGGGTTGGAGAACTATTCCTTGAACTACATAATGGAACTTATACAAGTTTAGCAGATGTAAGTATTTGTCAGAGTTAAAAGTGTGGTTTAATAGGTTAACAAAAGTTTTGGTTCATTTTATGCCTTTTTATGTAAGTTTTAAAGGTGTTTCATTATATGAATGTACACCTGTGATTAATAAAATTGTAGTTTTTGTGTTGCTTTTTGATTTTATGAAGCTTATTTCGACATGATTCAAGTCATACTTTTTGGTCTTACTTTAGTTTTTTCCCTCCTGGAAAAGAATATTATAAAAATTAGGATAAAATTAAATACAGGCCCTATTAACGCAGATAAAAAAGCAAAATAGAAAGTGTGAATGTCTTCTGCATGATGTTGAAATTCTTTCGACCATGGCACTTGCAAAATCAGAATTCTCATATCCAAGTTTAACACTTGAACGAATTTGGAAACTTTTGCTGCTAAACCAATTCCATGATGTATTGCCAGGAACATCAATAGAAATGGTAAAAAAATATTTATTTTGGTAACGTTTGAAACGTTTGTCCTTTTATTGTCTAGAGATTCTTGCACTTTGGTTTTAGTGACAGTTAAGTCACAGTTTAAGTGTCTGAAAATAATAGGTCCAGGCCTGTGCTTCCCAACTGGTGGTCTGCAGTTGAGAAACTCTTTCTGGAGGGCCATGAAGCATTGTCTCTACTGTTCCTATAACAGGACTTGTTCTGGTATGGATCAATCGAGTTTAGCTAACTAATTTAAAATTCAAGTCAATTTTGTACACCTACGATAAAATCCACCATTATCCTAGTTCTTCTTTTATTGTGGTTTTTCACAATATCTTGTAGTGGTACACCAAATTAAGTGGTCTTTAAAGGGTGGTGAGCTGAAAAGGGTTGGGAACCACAGGATATACCAGCTGAAAAAATCGCCAGAAAAGGACCAATATGTTGAGTGAAATGCAGCTACACAGTTACTGCAATGATTTGTGGGACTGAGGGATTTACATGAAACTAGTGTTTGACTCTATCATGAAGGTCACAATGTTGGTGCGGGTCTAACAGGCCAGCACAAAATAAAAGAACATACTTTTAATAACAATGTGACACATAAATAAATTAGTATGCAACAGTAAAGCAAAGCAACCGAACAACGTTTTTAGCTAGGAGCCTTGATTAACCTTTCCTACCAAGAATAATTTTTATTACACAGTTTTTCTGCATGCAGGTTAACAAAGATGCACTTAAATACTATGCTGACATCAGAAATGCAGGACAAGAGATATTACAAAACGCGATTGATGCCATACTACAAACAAAAGCAAACACCAGCCGAAACAATTTTGCAATCAACACCCTTTCATGGCCGAGAAAAGAGGTTGTTGAAATTGATGGCAAGCTTGGTAAGTTCAACAACTTCCACATACTTTTTTAAACTTCAATTAAAAGACGTCACAATTATTTTGGTTGCAATAACTGGTAGTATTTTAAAATTTTAGGAAGTGTTGTGTTGTTTCGGAATAAAAAACACATTTTGTTACAGCGGTAGCCTCTGTACCATCTGTCGGTTATGCACAGATCAATGATACAAGTGGGGTTACAATGCCTGCGAAAATCACCTCCCTGGTAAGTCTTGATTCATGTTTACAAGTTATGCCGATTTTTTTAGAATTAAAATTTCCATTTGAAAACTCTGGATCTGTTGATGATTCCAAAGGTAAATACACCAGCCTAAATATTTATTAAAGTCGACAGTATTTATATTTTAAAAAAATTCGGCAATACATTTTTAATCAGTGGTGATCAGTCATTGATCATTTGGCACAACTCTCCGCTATTTGCAAGCATATATCCATTTCTGGAACATGCCCTGCAGCAGTCATACTCATTTATAGGGCTGACAGCATTGTGGGACCAAATGGAAAACAGCGGAAAGTGCCACTTGTAACAAATACCTACACAAAACGTAAATAACCAGTCAAATCATAGGACATTCAACACCCCGACCAAAGAACATACGAAAACGGGAGAGAGGTGTCTTTTTTATTTCGAACAGCTAAGACAAGGAAAAAGGGCAAGTTTTATATGTATGTGTTACCACGACATATAAATAAACACAACAAGCAAACATCAAGGTAAAAGCGCCATTTCAGAGACCAGACCATTTAACTAAAAATTCGGCACGTCTGTTTTTTGGACGGCATTTGAATATTCGGAGGTCTTCATTATGTGAAGAGCGTTTATAAATCTTTTTAGAGTTGGTGCACATTGTGCGTACCTAGATTGATATATATCATATCGAGCACACAACAAAATACAATTTAGAAGGGGTGCGGTAGAACTATTGGGAGAGAGGTGTCTCAGTGTAAAGTTACAAAAGCAGTAGCTGTGCGCCACCTTCTGGTACTGATGTACCCGTTAGGCCAATGCATTATGACAGATGCACATACCTTTATTACTTTATGCCAGGCCTGCAATAGCTCAGCCCCCGCCTTGCTCTATGAAAGCNGTGGAGCAAAGTGCTAAAAAACTGTGCACCTGGGTTGGAGAACTATTCCTTGAACTACATAATGGAACTTATACAAGTTTAGCAGATGTAAGTATTTGTCAGAGTTAAAAGTGTGGTTTAATAGGTTAACAAAACTTTTGGTTCATTTTATGCCTTTTTATGTAAGTTTTAAAGGTGTTTCATTATATGAATGTACACCTGTGAATATTAAAATTTTAGTTTTTGTGTTGTTTTTTGATTTTATGAAGCTTATTTCGACATGATTCAAGTCATACTTTTTGGTCTTACTTTAGTTTTTCCCTCCTGGAAAAGAAAATTATAAAAATTAGGATAAAATTAAATACAGGCCTTTTAACGCAGATAAAAAAGCAAAATAGAAAGTGTGAATGTCTTCTGCATGATGTTGAAATTCTTTCGACCATGGCACTTGCAAAATCAGAATTCTCGTATCCAAGTTTGACACTTGAACGAATTTGGAAACTTTTGCTACTAAACCAATTCCATGATGTATTGCCAGGAACATCAATAGAAATGGTAAAAAAATATTTATTTTGGTAACGTTTGAAACATTTGTCCTTTTATTGTCTAGAGATTCTTGCACTTTGGTTTTAGTGGGAGTTAAGTCACATTTTAAGTGGCTGAAAATAATAGGTCCAGGCCTGTGCTTCTCAACTGGTGGTCTGCAGCCAAGAAGCTCTTTCTGGAGGGCCATGAAGCATTGTCACTACTGTTCTTATAACAGTTCTAAGGACTTGTTCTGCTGTGGATCAATCGAGTTTAGCTAATTTATTTGAATTCAAGTCAATTTTGTACACCTCCTGATAAAATCCGCCCTTATCCTAGTTCTTGTTTTATTGTGGTTTTTCACAAAATCTCGTAATGGTCCGCCAAATTAAGTGATCTTTAAAGGGCGGTGAGCTGAAAAACGTTGGGAACCACAGGCTATACCAGCTGAAAAAATTGCTTAAAAAGGACCAATTTGTTGAGTGAAATGCAGCTACACCGTTACTGGAATGATTTGTGGGACTAAGGGTTTACATGAAACTTGTGTTTGACTCATCATGAAGGTCACAATGTTGGTGAGGGTCTAACAGGCCATCACCAAATCAAAGAACATGCTTTTACTACCAATGGGACATAATAAAAAATTAGTATCCAACAGTAAAGCAAAGCAACCGAACAATGTTTGTAGCTAGGAGCCTTGATTAATCTTTCCTACCAAGAATAATTTTAATTACACAGTTTTTCTGTGTGCAGGTTAACAAAGATGCACTTAGATACTATGCTGACATCAGAAATGCAGGACAAGAGATATTACAAAACTCGATTGATTCCATACTACAAACAAAAGCAAACACCAGCCGAAAGAATTTTGCAATCAACACCCTTTCATGGCCAAGAAAAGAAGTTGTTGAAATTGATGACAACCTTGGTAAGTTCAACAACTTCCACATACTTTTTTAAACTTCAATTAAAAGACGTCACAAGTATTTTGGTTGCAATAACTGGCAGTTTGCGTAATTTTTACAGCAAAAAAATAAAATTTTAGGAAGTGTTGTTTCGGAATAAAAAAACACATTTGGTTACAGCGGTAGCCTCTGTACCATCTGTCGGTTATGCACAGATCAATGATACAAGTGGGGTTACAATGCCTGCAAAAATCACCTCCCTGGTAAGTCTTGATTCGTGTTTACAATTTATGCCGATTTATTTAGAATTAAAATTTCCATTTGAAAACTCTGGAGCTGTTGATGATTCCATGGGTGAATACGCTAGCCTAAACATGTATTAAAATCGACATACTTTATGTTTTAAAAAATTTCACATTTTTAATCAGTGGTGATCAGTCATTGTTCATTTGGCACAACTGTCCACTATTTGCAAGCATATATCTATTTCTGGAATATGTCATGTAGCAGTCATACTCATTTATAGGGTTGACAGCATTGTGGGACCCAATGGAAAGCAGCGGAAGGTGTCACTTGTAACAAATACATACATAAAACGTAAATAACCAGTCAAATCATAGGACATTCAACACCCTGACCAAAGAACATACGAAAACGGGAGAGAGGTGTCTTTTTTTATTTCGAATAGCTAAGACAAGGAAAAAGGGCAAGTTTTATATGTATGTGTTACCACGACATATAAATAAACACAACAAGTAAACGTCAAGGTAAAAGCGGCATTTCAGAGACCAGACCATTTAACTAAAAATTCGGCACGTCTGGTTTTTGGACGGCATTTGAATATTCGGAGGTATCGTTATGTAAAGAGCGTTTATAAATCTTTTCAGAGTCGGAGCACATTGTGCGTACTTAGATTGATATATAACATATCGAGCACACAGCAAAATACAATTTAGAAGGGGTGCGGTAGAACTATTGGGAGAGATGTGTCTCAGTGTAAAGTTACAAAAGCAGTAGCTGTGCGCCACCTTCCGGTACTGATGTACCCGTTAGGCCAATGCATTATGACTGACGCACATACCTTTATTACTTTATGCCAGGCCTGCAATAGCTAAGCCCCCGCCTTGCTCTATGAAAGCGCCCGAAAATTAACTGTGATTTCCCATTTCTGACGAGATGGGATGCATACCGGTAGTCAGCACGACTGCTTGACGGCAGATTCTAAGAAGAAATAAGGGCTTGCATTGAATTTATATTGAACTCCTGTTGCTACTTTTCAGGAGAACGGTGACATGGAATTGGGAAACGGCCTTGTGCAATGTAAAATAGACAAATTCGGTCGAATTTCAAGCATCCGGGTCTGTAGTAAAGATAAAAGCTCATTTGAGGAATGTGTGGCGGAGGGTTGTCATGGAAACCAGTTTGTATTGTTTGATGACGTACCTCTGTACTGGGATGCATGGGATGTCATGGACTATCATCTCGAAACAAGGTACTCTCCACTTTTTTGAAACTACTATTGAGCAGCATGCGACCGATTCACGTCATGGTTACGTCAACCAATCAGGGGTAAATCATAACCTCTTATAGTTGCCTCTTAGCAAAACAAGTATAAACAAGTATATATATTAGGTTACAACGTGATTTGAGTAAAATTGTCATTTCTGTAACATCTCTTTTATGTTCTAACTAATCATTTAAAGCGTTTGTTATTCCAGGACACCTGTTTCGAATGTCACTGATGCCCCTCACATTATTCAAGATTCTTCACTTCGAGTTGCTTGCCAGTTCACCATCCCTCTAAGCGACGAAAGCTCCCTCACTCAGGTTATTTCTCTGGATGCCGATAGTCCTGTGGTTAAGTTTCATACCACGGTAAGTATAGGACGTTTCCTATTACTGCAGCAGTACAAAAAAGGTGTTTAAGTTTTTGTTCGCTCCCAACCTACAGTTGTAAAAAAATCGTTCTAGAGGAGCCGATCAGTGTTATGTTCGTTGCACGGTTTAAAGGCCACACGCCAGATACATTTTAGTTCAAAGAGTTAAAATATGGCGTTTACAATTTTTGAGCATTGCATATGTGGCGTCAATTTGTACCGTGCAAGCTTCTTCTAAGTATTACTTTACACTGTCTATCTAGAGCGAGTTTGACCTGTGTTATAAACTTTACTTCCGTTTATATAGGAATCGAATTTATTAAACGTAGCTTATATGCGTGTAACAATAATAGTCATGCGGTTTTTCCACAATGATTGACGTGCTTTACTGGTAAAAAAGTAGAAACCAAACCTCACCTGTGATCGTTTTCAAATCTAAATGTCACCAAAATTTTGGCGCGTAAACTTCGTTGCGCAGAATCTTCAGTTGAATTCCTGTTTCTGTGCCGTCAGTGGAATGTTTCATTTATTTGATTNTAAGTTGCAATATGTGCAATAAACATTGGGCAAGCACCGCTGGCATTTAGAGGTTTCAACTCTGCAACAAGCTGTACCTGTGTTTGTCAGTTGGC
This sequence comes from Phallusia fumigata, assembly GCA_008931825.1. Taxonomy (NCBI): domain Eukaryota; kingdom Metazoa; phylum Chordata; class Ascidiacea; order Phlebobranchia; family Ascidiidae; genus Phallusia; species Phallusia fumigata. The sequence goes on along the minus strand of QXVZ01009077.1, from coordinate 1,715 downwards.
TAAACATTGATAGCAGTAAGAGACTGCTTTCCGCACAAATTTCCTCAAGGAATTCATTTTCCAATGTCATCTACTGTATGTAAATTGCCTTATAGATGATTTGCTTACCAAATTCTTCTTGCAGTGATTCGTTGATCATCCGACTGTATGAGGCGCACGGAAGCGCTGCGAACAACGTCACCATTCAATTCCCATGCATTAAGCTGAAGAAAGTACAAAGGTGAGGGTACACAAAGACACACATACCTTCTTTTATAGATAATTTAGAATAGCTTCGGTTAAATGTTATATTGCTTTTAAAAGCAAACAAATAAGCTGTTTGAATTTAACAAGACAATTAAATTTTGTTGCAGTGGGTCCAAAAACCTTAGGTACGCAATTCCCGGTTTAAAATATTCATTATAAAATGACAAAAGTACTTGTGTGTAAAGCGTTTACTACAAATTTGTAAAAACATTTGAACAAACAAATGTGACTTGCGAATGCTTGTGTGTAAAACATTATTTTATATTTAGGAATGACAACAGCGTTTGTCGAAACGTAGAAAATGTTTGAAACACATGTACTGGATAGTCAAATTTGTTTGGCATTGAGCCGCCATAAAACGTTTGCTAGTGGCCTCGACGATTTAAATGTGCGTTTTTTCGTAGGTGCAACGTTTTGGAAGATATCAAGGAACAAGTTGCAGTAGAAAACAACAACCAATCCTTTGTCACTTCTTTTAAACCATTTCAAATCAAATCCTTTATCGTATCTTACATTAGAGTCTAGAAAGTGACAGTTTTTCTGCTTTTACAAAAAATGTGATTGCTTTTAAATGAAATGTTTTTAGTAGCGTTTGTGGGCGTCTTGCAACCAAATCTAGGTATACAACTGTTACAAACCGGGAGCCTTGTATAGTTGCCTTATCGAAATCTGTATCTTATTATTATGCGAATAATTGTTGCGTGCATGTTCTTAATTGTTTAGATGTGTATTATATTTTTAGTTTTTCAGATTTATTCACTCATTTTTTTATCGTGCAATAACGGCCATGTTTCTGTAGCGGGATTTTAAATCTGTTTTGAAGTTCAGCACTAGTCTGTCTGTTTGAATTGGTTCTGCAAGTGTAAATGGAAAAATGTATGCGTGTATTTGTAGCTTTTTCGTGCGTGCCTTCTATATTTACAATAAATGCCTAGATTGCTTGTTTATAGTGACGTCGTGGTGGTCTGGTGGTCGGCCAGAGTTTTCTAGATACTAAGAAAACATTTCAGTAGACGTTTAAAAAGGTAAAAGCAGCCGTTCACTAATGGCTACATTTGTATCAGACCCAAGCTAAGGTGACGGGCTAAAAGTAGTCGAGTCTATCGTGCGCTTGCGGATAAGGGTTGAATTGATCTTTGTGATATCTGCAAAAAGTCCACAGGCAAATATTGTGGGCGTGATTTGAAGTGCACCTGCTTTTGAATGTACTTTAGGACAAGATGGCGGATATAGGAAAGGATGTGTGTAACTTCGAGTTGCAGAGCCGGAGCTATCAAGTGTTTTAGGATGCCAACTAAGTATTACAAGTCTGAGTACTTCAGGTCGTCGTTTCGGTTTATTTGGAGGCTGAAAACGTGGAATTTTTTTACAAAATAACGAAAACTCGATGAACAATTACCTAAAAGCATTGTCACCACTTGCCAAAATTACAAGATTTCATTGGACTTTAGAAGTCGGAATTTTTAATC
>QXVZ01009070.1:0-18079 GCA_008931825.1 Phallusia fumigata | reverse complement strand
TTCATTGGTGCAAAACGTGATGAAAACGACAGTGGGAATAATGTTGAACGTCACACCCCCAATGGACGAAGGTAAGCTAACTTTCCAATTGCCCGCAATTTTCTCTGTTTAAAATACCCAAAGCACACTTGTTTAGTTTCACTACTTACAAAATTTTTGTAATTTCTTCATTAAATAGACTTGGTTAATTGTATTGTAGTTTGTAATGGAACCATATTAACTTAAAACTCATTATATTCGAAAGATATGTTCGGGATAACTGCATTTGAAGATATACACGCAAACTTCATAACTGTAAAACTTAAGTAGCGTGAGCCATTTTAAGCTGTATTACAAGACTTCTTTTGTTACCCAAAAACCAACTCTCCCAGTTTCTCTTCAAACAGCAGTCATTGTGTTGCACAAAAATTTCGTACAATTGAATTGCGGTGCTCTCACAAACGCGAGGCGTTAGTCGGGATAATGACCGTCAATGTATTCTCCAATATCGATTATCACACCTTGATCAAACACTTATTGATTACAAAACAGAAGCAGTACGTGGCAAGTAACAAATGCAAATTTACAATGAAGCAAGATTCGCGATCTTATTAATCGAAAAACTGAGAATCTTTCAAAAAAACTGCTGTTTACAGATAGTAGTTACACACACTCTTTCCAAGTCATTAATCGTCTGCAGAGGAACTGACAATCAAATGCTATCATTTAATACAGTTTAAATTAACACAACAAAAAACGCGAGTAAAATCCTTTTCAGCTGAACGTCCACATTGAAAGTATTAAGGGGTGGGGTAGGGGCGTCGTCTCACGGCTGCGACATCACGACTCTAAGCACCCGTAAGCCAACCAAATTCACAAAGTTACATTTTAAAGAAGAACACACTAGAAAACGATAAATGTTATACAAAATGCAACCATTTTTATAGACGAAGTTGTGTAATTTTTTTAAAATGTGCCTTTCAGTTTGATTTTAGGTGTTGTGGTGCCGCTACACAGTATGGTATTAAAGCTGTACCTTTCGAGAACTGGGCAGTCGCCTAAAGGCTCACTTGAAGTCAAGGCCAGAATTCTTTGAATGCGGTTTTGTTTCACAACTATGACCTGCTGAAAAGGAATTCATTAACATTGCTTCGCCATGTTAAAATTTAAAAAAGTGGTATTAGCATTTTTGGAAAACAGTACGCCATACATACCCTCAAAAGTGTTTTACTGCTTTCACAAAGTTTACCACTGTAGGCTTCACTTCAAAATATGTTAAATGTTTTTTTCATGAAATTTTTTTTAATATGTTTGCCATCGCACACAATTGAGTCTTGGTGTTAAAAATTAGAATATGTCGTAATTATTGGCTGACAGAGTTTGAAAATAAACTGCATCCTGTTGCGGATCTTACATCCCTTGCGTCATGTCTCGTTTGGGTCTTTACCGCCAAGTTCTTTTATCGCGTCATGTTTTGGCGTCACGATTAAATGCAAACCAAGCGTCGGTGTCTGTAACGTAAAAAATTGCTCGGTAATTTAAACCAATTCCTTCAAAAAATATGCTCATTTATTTTTCTTATTTTTGTCTAAACGTCGTCAAAATGGACTTTGCAGGCGAAAATGACGCTTTGTGTTGCATACGAACTTTTTCAAACAGAATGCACGTTGACGTATTTTGTCCACAAATCATATGCAAACATACAGCTGTTGCGTTAACGGTCCGCCTTTACTTGGCCTTAAAGTAGTAACATGTTGAAAAACATTTCAACTACGCCTGTTGGTTACTGTGGGCTTTATTCATGTTGCGTTTGAAATTCTGCATGTCTGGGCGGTTGAGCGTTTGTGGACATTCCACCGCAATCAGAAATCGACGATAAGTGCGGTCCACGGCGCATGAGAAACCGTCCCTTGCGCTTGCAGGAAAAAGTGGCAACAACCCCATTCCAAGAAGACGAGGTACAAAGGCGTGGAAAACACAAGCACACACGCGCAGAGCGCACGCGCACCACATGCACGCGCTAATTTCGAGTTTAAACTTATAAACTGATTGTGATTCACAGTGGACAGCAGCAACACGTCACAACTATTATCATAGCAGCTACCTGTTGCCTTTGTTTGTCTGCTGAATAGCTCGCATAACATACGTGCATCGAACAGGTGACGTTTCTTCCGGTAGTCTCAAGCTATTAGCACCGCTGGTGTTAGATGAAAAGTATGGCAAGAAACAGTGTCGCGCTGTGTCTATGTAGGACGAGTGGATTTTCATCAGGAACTAGTATGTACAGTGTGGAGCAAAATTTATAGCCAGGTGTCCTTTTGAGTTTTAGTTTCAAAACGGTTGTAAATTGTCGAGAATAAAGTTGCCTGTTCAAAAAGACAAGTAAGATAAAAGCCAATCTGGTCAGTTAGTGCTATTGTTTTAAATTAACTGCTGATTTCTTTGATGAAGACCGATTTAGGCATTCAGGCTATCATTTAAAATAAAGCAAATCCATCAGCTAACTTTCGAAAGTCAGTTGTTGTTGGTTCACACCGAGGCCACCAAGGTACATCCTACACGGGGTCAAAATTTGTCTTTTACATCTATTAGACATGTTTATTACGAGAACGTTCAGGGTTGGTGTCAAACGAGGGGCGTAAGGCAGCGAACCCAAACACAACTTATCAAAGCGGACTTTAAACGCATTAGGACACTTCCGTTCATGTCACGCAGGGAGGTCGAAATACCTCACAAGATGAGGTATGGCGTAGGGGTGAAGTGACGACAAAATAGATAAAACCCCCGTGTCTCAATTTGTCCATGTACATAGAGCGATCATAAGTTATTTGTACTGGTCAGTACAGCTTGAGGTATCTGGAGAGGGACTTTATGCGATCAATCAGTTTGTTTTGGTCGTGTTGTGGTAGTCCAGCATTCCGACCAATCGCATCATTATATTTGGTGAAAAATTAGCAGCGGAAACGCACAACCTCGTGCCAGTAAAGCATTATCGAGGCACTGAGCTGTCTGGATGTTTTGTCCGGCTAATCAAAGAACATAAACTGATACAGTTTTCGTATTGTAACAGGGTAGTCAGTTTGACTGTTTCTAGTAACCAGCTTTAGCTCAACATTAAACTGTAACCATACATTTTTTTGAACTCTTGTTACCAGTAAAAATGGACATGATAAATACTGACAACACCGCCGAACTTCGCCAAATACGTCATAGTGACGTAGGCAACGTAACGAGCGAGCTTCAACGTCGTCGCAGGCACGCGCCTGATCTCACTTCCGATTGTTGAAAGACCCGCTAGTTCACGCTGTAATTTATTTGCGTGCTGTTGGCAAAGTTGGCCTGTTTATTGTTTGGCGTGCTGGGCGCGTTGCGTATACGCAATGACTATCTGCCAGGACGGATGTGACGCGGTGGCAGGTGTTTGAGTTGGCGTATGCAGGACGCTTGACTATATGGTGTGTTATGGAGTGTGTATGTGTGTGCAAGTAAATTGATAACAGTCGCGTATGTAAAAAGACGAGAAAACTGACTATTAAGTAAAGGTACATGGCAGATTACTTCATGGTAGTGAAAGAGTGGCCCTCAAACGTAGCGAAAGAACACTTTGGATATAGACGGAAGTTATCGCCAGGCGTGCCTTTGTTTGTGCAGAAACTCAATACTTTATGAATTGACTTTTTAGGCGTACTCAATGTGTATGACTAATACTAAGCACATTTTCTCATGGGATTTTACTTGGAAAATCCGTTGTTTCGGTATCATAACGTTGGTGGTAGTGACTTAAACGGTGCTGACTCCAATACGAGCAGTTCTCCGCTGTGCAGTAATATTTATTGGATATACCTAACTACCTCGGCCAAAAAATGATCGAAGACCACAATTACAACCAGTACAGACCCGGAGCAACCAAAGGGCGATCGCCGGGTTTTAGCCAAAACAGCCCGAGCGGTCATCAGCTGTCAAGGAGGGCGACCACAGCCTCTCGCAGTACCTCAAGTAGTCAGCCATCGAGTCCCGCAATCGCTCGAAGTCGAATGAGCGAACGTCATCACACAATGTCCAATATCCGTCCCCCGCATGCAAAAGATCTTGCATTGAACCAGGCGCGCGCGAACGCAGGCGGCGACGACGAAGAAACATACGTTGACATGACTGTGAAGCCGTCCAGCACACCGCCGCAACGCTCCAACACTGTATCATCATCATCGCGTTTTAGTCCGTCACCGCGAGGCAGTCCTGGACAAACACGTCGCGCTGACTTGAACCGCATTGACGAGAGGCTCGCCAGAGGCACTGCCTCTTCACCATCTTTCTTTCCGCCAGGACATCCACGTAGAAACAGCGATGAAGAAGACTACGCCGACATGACCGGCGCCAGCAGTGGAAACAACAGTCCTATGATTTCTCACCGCAGCAGTCCAGTCAACTCGGCTGTGCGTCCGCGTGTGGCGAAAGGGGGCAGTTTTAGAATGCCACCTCGACGTTCAACTGAAGGGTCGCCGCGACCCACAGTCAACGGTCAGTACCAAGGCTTTGATTACAAACGAGGCGCCGAGGCGGAAAGTTCACGTATAACTTCTCCAAGGGCTCCAAAAGGTTTGATAAAAGAAGGTAGCTTCCACAAAGATGATGATGGTGACTACGAAGACGATTTTGGCGATTACATGGCAATGTCACCGAAACCAATGACCTCCCAGCCTTCCCCACGGCCGCAGCTGCTCCCCAGTTTAGAAGTTAGACCTGCCACTCCGACCAAGCTCTTTCAGTCCATGTCGCTGTCGAACGTTGCGATGCCGTCCGCCATTCCGCCAAAGCGCTTCGGATTTTCCGACTCAAGCGAAGATGAGACTTCGGGTTCCGAGGAAGAGAAAAGGAAAATCTCGAAGGGTGACGCTAGGCTTAATTACCGCAGCAAATCGTTAAACGCGTTTAACGAAAACGCCAGCCCGGTTGACGTTAGGCTGCTGCAAAACAACAAGGACAAACGGCAATCTCCGACCGACGCCGGAAGAGCGGCAAGAAAGTATCTGCAACACGGCGACACTAAATTGTCTCCGGTCAAGAGAAATTCCTCATTCGGTCTTGCCCGCTCATCGTCGCGGGCTGGAAAACAGGGTGGGGTGGTCTCACGTATTACCAAAGTGCGACAACACAATTCCGCCAAAAATTTGCACGACTACGAAGATTCCGATTCCGACATAGACAATATCCCAGATGTTCCTGCACGAGGAACGAAGCTACAGCGCACAACGAGCTGCTTGAATAAGCCCTCAGCAGGCGAGTTTGAGAGAAGAAAGAGCAAGACGCTCGCGGAACAAGCCAAAACTCCGTTTGACTACGATATTGTTGGTGAAGATGGGAATGTTGTGCTTCCCGATGGCGTGATGGTCGGAAAACAGCAGCTTGATGGCTCGTTGCTAATGAAACTGTTGGCAAATGACGGGCGCACACGGTCTCTGGATAAGAAGTACTTGGAATGGCTCGCAAAGACTTCACCTTACGCTTCCCGAAACTCGTCGACTTCTTCGAGAAAACCTCGCAGTAAAGTCAACAGCACGAAAGATCTAAAATCCCCAGTCAGCTCCGATGATGATTATGAGGCAGTTGAAAACGATGACGAGGCTTTTGAAAACTTTACGAAAGTCATCCAAGGCGGCTACAACCACCAGGTCGCTGCTACCAAAGTGAAATCTCCGGATAAAACGCCCAGCATGTCGTTGGGTGACTTTGCTGAGCGACATTCCCAAGTGCAGAAAACTGCTTCCGATTCACTCGGTCGAGCTAAAACAAGGGACCCTGAAAGTGTTAAGCAGGAAATCGAGGAAATGAAACGTTCAATGACTTTGAAACCTCTGCCCCCGGCGGAGAACGCCGAATTTTCAGACCTTGCACAAGCGTTTTATGAGGATTTCAACAAAAAAGATAAAAAAGGAAAGAAAACAGACAAGAAAGCTGACAAAAAGCAAAAGGATGGTAAAAAGACAAAAGACAAAAGCCTACGCAAAAGCTTTCGTTTCGGGAGCAAGAAGAAACTGGCTATGTCAACCCCTGAGCTCAGTAACAATCAAGCCAAGCGTGATAGCCTTCGATCCCCAACGCAGGAGGAAATAAACGGCGGGCAACAGGGAATGCCGAGTATCAAGCCTCCTTTGGGTTTGTCTCCCAATCACGGAAAGAAAGGTTTAAGCAGGGAGCGGGCTGCGTCCTCATCAAACTCCCTGAAGCGATCCGAGAAGAAACACGACTCGAAGGACAGTTGGAACAAGACCCGAACCCTCGAAAGAGGCATGTTCCCCTCTAATCTTTCTTCATCCGCACACTTTCACAGCACCGACGGTTCAATGAATAAAGAGATGGCTGTGACTGACATCAATTGGGAGAGTAATCTTAAGGTCATGAGCAAGTCCACGATGTCGAAATCCGGCACCTTGGGGCGTTTGTTCAGCAAGCGCACAAAGGAGCGTAAGGGTCTTGATGTCACGGATTCAGGAAGCAGAGTCTTCAATGCAGATGGAAGCGACAGTTACGACAGCGACGGGAAGGGCGGTACGCTAGAGCGACCAGGAAACGTGGAAGTCGACCTCACGCCGTCTCAGCGCTATTTCAAACTATGTAACATGTCTAAAGGCCTGGTTATTAAGCGGGACGTCGCCGACAGTAGCGAAGGCATCGACATTGCATTTATACAAGGCAGCAAGTCAAGTTCTAAGAGGTCTACGCACGTCAACAAGTACGCCACCATCACCGGACTGTACTCTGCCCAGAAACAAGACAGCCCGAAAAAGCTTAGTCGGCATTTGAGTGCCGAGCAGACGGGTAAACAGACGGAAATGAGTGGGTTTGAAGACGAAGCTCGCCGCACAAAGCGCTCGAGATCCAGTCTTCGCGGTCTCAGTAATTCCCTGTCAAGGAACACAAAGGCATCAGGTTGCTTTCAGAAAATATGATTTTGCACGTGACATTTTTTGTTGGTCTTTGGTTGAGGTTCTTGAGGTGCGTTTTTCAACATTTTCAGATAAAAAATGATGACTCGTCCAAACAGTTTACACATAACTTTGATTTGGGTTTTGAGTACGAGTGTTTTCCACAACAATATAAACAAAATATTGCACTTTTAACGCACAACAAATTTTGGTTCGGTTTCCTAAAGATTTCGTCTTACGAATTGCCTGAATAATATTTAACATGAAAGACAAAACAACCGACTGCTGATAAAAACTGAGATTTAAATGTGTAGGTAAACCTCGAGATTACTTCCATTTGCTTTATATTGTTTCTGACAACTGGCCGACATTTTAAGAAGGCTAATCATCCTTATGAAAACAAGCTTTTAATGCTTCTTGTTGTTGATTTTTTTGGCAGCTCTTAAGAATTTTGCCATCGGAGAAACGGATGAAGCCAACGACTACGCACTTAAACAAGAAATCGAAGCAAACAAGGTAAACATTTATCGCCGATAAAATATTTGGTCGGTCAGTTACGTAGTATGTCCCACCAGCGTCAAGATAATAGGTAAGACAACCATGGATCAATGAATATCGTAGATTTCTCACCAGTGAACACAAACAGCAGTCTCGCGTTTTCGTATGAAAGTTATTTTGGGAAGCGAGACGCCGATAGCAAAAGCACTGACCGTAAATGTTGACGTCATTCATACGATTCGCTTCAACTTACAGTCTGGTGTTAAACTTAATTTAACGAAGCGTAGAGCGTCATCGGAAATATCGGTTTTCCCTTGACGTACATGAACATCAAGACTCGGCCCAAAACTGCCCGGCTGTACTTTGAATTCGGTGTTTCATTTCGTAGCCACGCGCGCCCCGTGCTTTGCCAATCGTAATGGGACAAGAAAGGAAACGTCCCTCACCTCAGGCCTGTTCGACAGACCTGAGTTCCCTGTTTTGAAGTTTCCTTTGTCCTTGCATGGGATGCACTGTGCGTGTTTTCCACAGGTGCGGGTCAACAGCGGGTTACTGGTGTCAGTGTCACAGTCAGTAGGGCGAAAACGCGCGACTTAGGTGGTACGATTTTCTCATATCTATCAGGCCCGAGCCGAGGGCGAATCAGGGGTGGTTTCAGCGTTAATTGCGAGCAATCTTGGCTAGTGTTCGACGAGCCCCGCAAACAACGGAATTGTGATGTAGGCGCGGTAGCGTCACGGTAAATATTTATTTTCTCTTCGTCAAGCAAGTGTACAAACGCATCGCGCAATGTTGGTTGGAGCTTTATCCCAACAGCAAATAGCTGATGATGGGATTGGGTCATGTAGAAAGTCAGAGAATCGTAAAGATTGTCGTCGGTTGTTTGCCAACTGTGGTCATGCACTCGGCGAAAGGACTTTGCTCAACGAAGTTCGGGGCCATAAAGTTTTGTAGTTTTAGGACAAGAAGCTGAGGTAGCGAAAAAAACTTTCGAAATCGAACGTAGGGCATTCAGTTGCTGCGTGCAGGTGCGTTTAAGGAATGTTCGCGATGTCAGTTTACGATTTTAAGGTCGTCAGTTGAGACAATTTCCCAGTAATGCGATCCGGTTTGGCTGGCGGCCGTCGCTAATCACTATACTTGTTGCAAGACCGCGGCTTTGATTTAATTTTGCCAAATTACAACTTTGCGACAGTTCGTTTTGCAGACAGTTACAANATTGTGACGACATGGTACGTCATAACATCGTTAGTAGCAGGACGTTGTCAGGGCGCAGTTATCGACCTTTAAAGCAAACTGTTGTAGTTTTTTTCACACATAATGTAACATAACATCGAATGACGTAATATTTCGCTAAATGTCCGCAGTATATACATGGGGATAATGATACACTGCCTCATCTCTAACAAGGTGAAAAGGGTTTACTGCTGGAGCACAGCCAAAGTTTGTACGGTTGCTGTACCATGTTTTACTCGTTATCCTATTGATGTTAAAACCATACAGTACCGTTTTTTCGCCAAACGCAAGTGACAGGTTTACGCGCTTGTAAACTCGATGTTAAGCAGAAGATTTTATAACATCGCAAAAACATTTTTTTTGTAAATGTTGAGAATAGCGCGATGAGGAATTTGAGATAAAATGTTGGTTAAAACGCCGCTTACACAGTATAACTCAAAGCGTTCAAATACGGATATCCACCGTCCGTACATCACTTCGTGGCTCGGTTTGTTTGGTAATTGCGGCTTTCTTTCGATAAGATTGTGCCATGCAAGCACGACGTCTATGCCATATCACTGTTTGCACCAACAACATTACACACAGACTTGTGTTCGTGCGATCAGAAGGTTTTGTTTGTCAAACCCGGATCCCAGCAGAGTTCAGTATGGGTATACGCAGCACATACAAAGTTGCAGGCCCTTAGATCCGCCACCTTAGAATAACTGTTTTTATTTTGGCAGAAGTATAGTTCTCACAGCCATGCGCCACATTTTGTGGCAAGTTACTGGTAATATCGGGTTACGTTGCCTTACCAACTCAATAAGTTCCTTGTGCTGCTGATTGTAAAGTGTATAATGGTGCTGGCTCGGATAATTCGGTTGCTTAATGAACGTTTGAGTGCTAATCGCGAAGCCCTTCCGGGCTATGATGCTGATGATCAAGTGAAAATCTTGAAATGGGTAGGTGATCGTGTCACTTAACTAAACATCTTTATGAAAGGGTTTTGTTCTATGCGTTGAATTGGATAACTGTTGTGAACAGATGGCTAGTTATGTAGCCAACTTGGTTGTAAACGCAGTTGAGAGCGTCAGTTTGCCACGGTAACTATTTTCTGAAGTTGTGGTAATTTGGGCGCAACAAACCACATTAGCTAGAGCAGTCAGTGTGAGAATAGACCTCCTATGCGTCTATTCTGAAAAAACTTACCAACGTAACGTTGTCACCCAATTCACGCCCACACGTTGTAACTAACCGTGAGTAAAAAATCAACGCGAAGTGTCAGGCTGTGTATGGGCGAGTTTAATTCTATCTTTATTGGTTGCCGACCACGTGACCGCAACCCAAAGGTTTTTTTAGGATCACAACGCGGGGGTTTTACANATTGTGACGACGTGGTACGTCACAACATCGTTAGTAGCAGGACGTTGTCAGGGCGCAGTGATCGACCTTTAAAACAAACTGTTGTAGTTTTTTTCACACATAATGTAACATAACATCGAATGACGTAATATTTCGCTAAATGTTTGCGGTATATACATGGGGATAATGATACGCTGCCTCAACTATCAAGCAAGGTGAAACCGGTTTACTGCTGGAACACAGCCAAAGTTTGTAAGGTTGCTGTACCATGTTTTACTCGTTATCCTATTGATGTTAAAACAATACAGTACAGTATTTTCAACAAACACAAGCGACAGGTTTACGCGCTTGTAAACTTGATGTTTAACAGAAGATTTCATAACATCGCAAAAACATTTTTTTGTAAATGTTGAGAATAGCGATGAGGAATTTGAGATAAAATGTTGGTTAACACGCCGCTTACACACTATAACTCAAAGCGTTCAAATACTGATATCCACCGTCCGTACATCACTTCGTGGCTCGGTTTGTTTGGCAATTGCGGCTTTCTTTCGATAAGATTGTGCCATGCAAGCACGACGTCTATGCCATATCACTGTTTGCACCAACAACATTACACACAGACTTGTGTTCGTGCTATCAGAAGGTTTTGTTTGTCGAACCCGGATCACAGCAGAGTTTAGTATGGGTATACGCAGCACATACAAAGTTTCAGGCCCTTAGATCCGCCACCTTAGAATAACTGTTTTTATTTTGGCAGAAGTATAGTTCTCACAGTCATGCGCCACATTTTGTGGCAAGTTACTTGTAATATCGGGTTACGTTACCTTATCAACTCAGTAAGTTCCTTGTGCTGCTGATTGTAAAGTGTATAATGGTGCTGGCTCGGATAATTCGGTTGCTTAATGAACGTTTGAGTGCTAATCGCGAAGCTCTTCCGGGCTACGATTCTGATGATCAAGTGAAAATCTTGAAATGGGTAGGTGATCGTGTCACTTAACTAAACATCTTTATGAAAGGGTTTTGTTCTATGCGTTGAATTGGATAACTGTTGTGAACAGATGGCTAGTTAAGTAGCCAACTTGGTTGTAAACGCAGTTGAGAGCGTCAGTTTGCCACGGTATCTATTTTCTGAAGTTGTGGTAATTTGGGCGCAACAGACCACATGATAGCTAGAGCAGTCAGTGTGAGAATAGACCTCCTATACGTCTATTCTGAAAAAACTTACCAACGTAACGATGTCACCCAATTTACGCCCACACGTTGTAACTAACCGTGAGTACAAATCTACACGAAGTGTCAGGCTGTGTATGGGCGGGTTTAATTCAATCTTTATTGGTTGCCGACCACGTGACCGCAACCCAAAGGTTTTTTAGGATCACAACGCGGGGGTTTTACACTTAAACAGCAAGAAAAACGTTTGAGAAACGAAACCCACCAAAATCGGATTTTCGCATCTCCCCTCTTCTGCCAAGAAAGCAAAACGCGCATTTCAAGACAGATACAAATTGCTTCCTGACGTCAGCATTCGAATCACGACCGGATGTGAGTGGCGAAGAAAGCGAGTTTAACACTCGGCATCCACTACCAAGACATTTGCCAGTGCGCGAAACACACTTAAAGGCTAAACTTTTAGGATGCAAGTAAACATACCATTGCGGTATAATCGGTTGTGAATTTGATTTTGCGAGGTAGGGTTAAGTGATAACTAAAAGGAGGTCGTTCCCGCAAAATCAACAAGTCGCTCGCTGCTGTCAGCCGTTCAAGAGTATGTCGTTGGGAAGAATAAGAATGTGGACGAGCCCCGTGCTGTCCCGTAAAAACAGAGCAGGCAGCACAATACCGGAAACGTGGCACACTTTGCCAAGACGCGGATCAAAAACGTTGGTAAGGTTCAAAATCAGCGAGAGTATCGGAACGACACAGGCGATTGCGAGCTTGAGAGTTTTTGTTTCTATTACCGTTTTATAACACCTGTGAGTCACAAGTAATGTGTGCCCATTTTGTATTGCTGCAGGCTCCGCTTCGGACGAGGCCGAGACAGAAAGTCCATCCTTTGTATCCGGTAAGATTAATAGAAGATCAAATCGTTTTTTAATGAGCTTATTTAGCATACTATTATGCAAAAGATTGTGCGTGTCATTACCATCGCCATCTATTTGTATTGCTCTGTGTGTTTTACGCTATACGATAGTTGTTGTGACAAAATCCTGCATGCAAAATAAAATCGGTACTGTCCCGGTTAAATTCAGCAGATTATTTTCGTTTTTGTGTCATATAAATTACCCTACTAAAGAAACGCTAGTTACTTGGAAACACCCCACCGCTTCGGCGCGAAAATGAACATTTTGTGTTCACTTAGGAACCAAGCCCACGTTTACTGGCGACTGCCCGACTTCTGTACCGTCTGATCGTACAAACTCAGCCAGACCTGCTTCGACAACACAAAGCAGACGAGGAAAATGTTGCGGAGTCATTCTGCACAGGTTCGTAACAGAAGCGATAATTAGCATCATCCGCTGCCAATCACTTGTATGTGCGCACGCAATCGTATATACGCTAATGGATGCGTCATGCTAACTGCCCATGTTACTATGGTAATTTGGTAATATTATTGCATAATAGGTTTCTCTGCTAAATGCAAGAAACATATAGTAGTTTCTGGGTTAATGAGGGTATATTTTTGCTGCGGGTTTCGTTTATCGCTTAAAAAACTTGTTGGTACGCCACGGGTATAGATGAAATACTGTAAAAACAGTGCTGCGTGTCCCTTTGAAACTTAATGTTTAAACATTCAATGTGCAACAAAAAGTAGATTTAACGTGTTGCACTTTGCTATCTAACATACTAAAAAACAAAGCAAGAAAACGCGTACAGTCAACTTATAGTACTAAAAACTGTTTCGTGTCAGGATTAAACAATCACGTTGGAAAACGTTCAACGTTAATCAAAAAATGCACTTTCGACCTGTCTACGCCACATAAACGTGCAAATCCTGTCACAGATGCTGACGTGTACGAGCACTGTGCCTTCGGCCACGAACTGGTCACGTGGCTACAGGCCCGCACACAGCCCAAACAGCTCATGGTCGAGGACCGTGACGTCAAGTCGTCGGTGACGTCATCAAGGTCGCGCTGGAACGTAGGTGGCATGTGGCAGGTGCTCCAAGAGGAAGGCCTTATCACCCACGGTAGGTCCATGCCGTTTGATCGGCGACAATTTATTATCTTGAGGTTGACGTCCGGTCGACGATAGGAAAAAGTAGAGCGCCCTTATAACGAACCTCACGAATTCGCCTTGTTAGTTGACGGTCGAGTTGATGTGGTGGTAGCGTGTGCAGAGTATAAAGCGCGTATTAAGTATATGCGTCATACTGTAACGACAACTGCTAATGGCGGTGATGAATGACTTATATTTCATGCGAAAAAACAAGACGCTATACCCCGCTTCTTCGTTAATCATGCGTTGAAAGAAATTAGCCTTTTGTTTTGTAATCTCTTTATCTTCTAAGAAAATCGACTCAAATTTTTAAAACGATTTTATACCTCTCAAGTTCTGTGAATGTATAATATTTTAAATTCCAACAACCTCGAACATTTTTTACTGCGTTGCCACCTGAGAACGACTTAACAAAGCCCAAATTCTCTGTGTCTTGAACAGTTCGGCGCGAGCACTACTTCGAGGACTCAAACCACCTGTATCAGTTCCACAAAGACGTCACCGCCTATGTTGAAGGCGTCCATGATGACTTACCAGCGGATGATTCAGCCAGCACCAGAAGTAGCGTTGACTCGGGGTTTGGTCATGTAAGTGATAAATTGGCGGTGATTTGGCGACGGTCGCATGGAGTGCAGGTTAAGGGTGGAAATGAGTGGTGTGGAACAATGTTTGTCATGCAACTGCTTACAAATCGACAAATGTTGTATTGGTGCATAATTTATACATACGGTATAAATTTGCTCTTGGCCTGATTAAATGTATGACATGTCTTACCAAAATTGTTAATTTAAGTGCCTTATCGCCGAGACCACTTTAAGCAGTTGATCCATGGTAGATTGATGTGTGGTAAACAATTTTATCGACCAAAGCAAAATCTGTTGTTGAAGTGGCTGCTCCTCAAGCAAGGAAGATAAAAGATCGATTTTATATGTTTTTACCAGCATTTTAGTTTGGTAAACATACTGTTGACATTAAACGTACAGTGAAACGTAAACAATTGGGATACGAATCATGCCCCAAGACAAACAAACAAACAAACAATGTTTAACATGACAGGCGCCTTTGGATAAACATTGACCAGAAATTTCTCCAAACAAAATCTCCTTTCAGAGCAACGGTGAAATCGGCGGAGATGATTTTAGCGTTTCTCGATCTTCGTCTATCGCTTCCACAACACGGTTAATCTCAAGCGAGATGTCACTTATGATGATGAGTGACGCGGAACTGAGTGAAGACGCCATCACACATCTGCAACAGAACGCTCCTGACGCTCTGTTTCGTCTCGCTCTACGCAAACTGTGAGTTTGAAACGGCGTTGAGCGATATCAGTTATCATCCCGCCGCTTTCTGTTAATTACAAACTGCATACTATTGACAAAGGCTAATTCGCAAAGCTACACACATTTAGAAAAACGTGTTTGATAATTTTAACCAACAATGGACATAATTGCTGAAATCAGCGGTTTTCGTGGAGTTGGTTTTAGTTTTTTTAGTTATCAGAAATAAATTTGTGTTTGGAACATCGTTTAAGACTAAATATAACATTCATCCTTTTGGTGACATCCTCTTTCCGAACCAATGAAACTGAGTAGCCAAAAACACGCAAACCATGTACCTCAACAAATCTTTGGTGATAAGAAAAAATATAATGAATATTATATTTCATTTGGCAGGCCCGAAGAAAGAAGTGCGGACGAGCTTATGATGATATACGAAGAAATCCTACATATCAAGGCATTAGCTCACCTTTCTGACTCGGTATGTCAATCACAGCTATAAGGAGCCTGTATTTGTTGTCAGTAAGTCCATAGCGGAAGATCCCATGAGAGTAACCGCAATGTGGTTGTCATTTACAGATTAAGAGAGAGCTGGCAGGCGTTCTGCAGTTCGAACACCACCACGAATCCGGAATAACATGTGAGTTTATTAATAGCGCGACCGCGTTGTTCCGTATAGTGCCCTCTGCGGGCGTGAATCACTTTCCACAGCCAAAGGGGAGACCTGAATGACTAAGGCTTACTTGCTATTGTGTGCTGATTTCGAACTTTGTGAACTGAAAGGCTGAAAAAGTGAAATTGCCTAGCGGTCTGTTTTTGCTTCTTATTGATTGTTTTGTATCATTTTCTTTACATCACTGCACTTTGGTTTGTGGTTCGACTGACAGTCTAGCATTACATTCCAGATCTGATATGGATTTTACAAGACGTTGGCGAATTCTATTGTACAACATATTTTCTGGAACTAGTTTTCGAACTTTACAAGACCTTTTGTAACAATTTTTACAGTGTTTAACCAAGGAGACGAAGGCACTTCGTGGTACATCATCCTGCGTGGTTCGGTCGATGTTGCTATACACAGAAAGGTTAGTTCCACCTTTCCCCATGAAAAGGTTACGACTTTATAGTTGGGCCATTGTACAAACAAGGAAACCATTTGGGAACGTCATAGTGCACAGTTTCAAACGTCTCGGCGGTCTTGCAGCCTTCTCGCTACCCATTTAACACACACTTAACCTTAAAAGCGTAAATAAAATGGAACAGCCACCAAAATCGAGAAAAGTTTCATATCATTAGGCTAGCTTTACAAAACTTTATGAAACATAACGGGTGCTGGGAAGGTTTCGATACTAAATACAACTGCTGAACCCATAAATAGAAAAACGTAAATGAAATAGAACAAAAACCTAAAAATCGGGAAAAAGTATCATTTCACAGGGCTAGCTTCACAAAAATTTGTAAAACTCTACAAGATCTGTAGAGGCTTCGATAATAAAAACAAATACACAGTCACCCTTGACGAGGCGCATGTTTTCCAACTTCCAACTTTCAGCTTGAGAATGTGTAAATAAATCGTGAGATTAGCCTACTGCCGCTTGCTTTTGATATTTGTCGCGTGCTTGAACTTGGAAGAGCCATGATCGACTTTTGGTGTTGGGGTAATCGCAGATAAACTGGCTGCCTTCCAAAGTTAGACCTTCACACGCGTCCCGAAAGATAATGAAAACCTATGTTTCATGTCGTAGAGGTCCTAAACAAATGCCGATGTTAAAATAATTTTGTAGTAAAGCGCTTGGTTTTTTAGCTGAAAACTGGATCTGTGTTATAATTTGTTCTAACCTCTTATTGTCCATGTTTGGGTAAGTAGGGCTGTGGCGTGAAGTTATTACGTAAGTGTTACGCAAAAATGCACGGTCATGTAGCAGTATCACGACGTCATGACGTAATATTACACCACTCAGTTTAATATCCTAGCATAGATTTGCGATACAAAGCACGTACATATTAACATTCACAATGCATTGACGCAGGTGTCGTTTATCTCAAACATACTTTGTTCGAATTCGTTTTTTTTACAGTCACTAAACTTTCCAATGAGTCTAAAAAATTCGGACTGTTTTGAGGCATTCGCACACTCTCTACATTTCGCCTTCTAACATTACAAAGGCACGAGTCAAGTTTAAACCTTTCATGCATTATCAATAACTTCGCTCCCAACCTTGTGGAACCGCCAGGTGCGAAACCGAGACTTCCAAGTCGCCGTTATCACAGCGATAAGCATCGCGGGATGAAAAGGCCCCTGCACCTTTTTTCACCGCCTTTCCAATCGCTTATAGTTCTCCTCGATCAACCAACGAGTCTCAATTGTTAACTACAGTCCAGTACGAGATGGTTGTGTCAACTGTAATTTCGCAAAACTTCGTGGCGTCGAAGCCTCGTTTAGATATGTTAGTTGGCCTGGATTCACGCAATACAACGACGGCAGCGACATCGTTGCGTAGGAGTCGGTCATTGCCGAGAAACAGCAGACGACGTATTAGTGTAGTAAATGAACCTCATCCTAAACGTTTGCAGCAAGTTAAGGTAAAAAAGATTCCTGGCCTTAGATCGATTCTGTAAGCGATGATCGCATATGTGTGTCGAACTAGGATAAGTCTCCTAACCATGATGTTATTTTTCTGTGAACAAAACGTATATTTCAAGATAGTTACATTTTAAGAGTCTGTAAGTTTTAATTTAACTTCTGACCTTAGGCTAGTATACACTTAATTGCACGAAGTTGGGCTCTTTCGTTAAAATAGTTTTTAACAAACTCCTTGTCTTCAAATGCAAAAAAAATTTTTTTTGAATGAATACCGTCAGTTAATAAGGATCAGAGTGTTAGAGTTTTGCGGGCACCGACGCATCGTGGGAGGTCGTCACTTAATTACATGTCGTACTACGATTATTGCGCCCCTATCGAAGCGCCATGCCGCGCAACAGTGCTCTCTTCCTGTCGTTATCGCCTTTCTGCCGCTTTATAGTGGACTCTTGCTATTTGATCGCGTATCTACTAAGACCTTTCACTCCCAGACATTTCGTTTGCAGACCTTTCCCTTTACAAGCGTGTGTATTGAACTTCTATGTGTTGATTTGTAGGGCGTGGTGTGCACGTTACACGAAGGGGATGACTTCGGCAACCTCGCGATCATCAACGACGCCCCGAGAGCGGCGAGCATTGTGCTGGCCGAGCAGAATTGCCAGTTTTTGCGCGTGGACAAGTTTGATTTCGTCAGAATATTGAAGGTACATATTTTTATTTGCAGAAGCGTAATGCGAGAAACCTGCGTTAACTTAAAGTTAATTTCGTTGCCTGTGTTTTACACACATCTTTACAGTAATCAAATAAAAAAAAGTTGAAACAGTCTATGTAACATACTGAATTTTTAGGACGTCGAAGCGAACACCGTTCGACTAAAGGAACACGACAAGGACGTTCTAATCCTTCAGAAGATCCACGCACGATCAAGCATTCAGAATTCCCGCAACGCTTTTGAGAACGGAAGCTCGCCACAAATTCCTGTTGCCGCCACCCCGACCCGTCAGTCTCACAAATACTCAATTTCA